>CAXASM010000035.1:0-2500 GCA_963971545.1 Philophylla caesio
TGAAAACTTGGAAATAATATGAGTTCATATAGTTAATATTTATATGCAAAGTTAAATTAATACTTATATGAAAAGTTAAATGAACACTTATATGACAACTTGAAACAAGTAACAGTTTAATTAGTTCAAACTTATATGAAAAGTTGCATTAATACTAATATGAAAACTTGAAACTAGTATGAGTTCATATAGTTAATACTTATAAGAAAAGTTAAATTAATACCTATATGAAAAGTTAAATGAATACTTATATGAAAACTTGAAGCTAGTAAGAGTTCATAATTATATGAAAAGTTGTTGCATTAATTCTTATATGAAAACTTGAAACTAGTAGGAGTTCATATAGTTAATACTTATATGAAAAGTTAAATTAATAACTATATGAAAACTTGAACCTAGTAAGAGTTCATAATTATATGAAAAGTTGTTGCATTAATTCTTATATGAAAACTGGAAACTAGTATGAGCTCATATAGTTAATACTTATATGAAAAGATAAATTAATAACTATATGAAAAGTTAAATGAATACATATATGAAAACTTGAAACAATTAACAGTTCATAAAGTTAATACTTATATAAAAAGTTGCATTAATACTAATATGAAAACTTGGAAATAATATGAGTTCATATAGTTAATATTTATATGCAAAGTTAAATTAATACTTATATGAAAAGTTAAATGAACACTTATATGACAACTTGAAACAAGTAACAGTTTAATTAGTTCAAACTTATATGAAAAGTTGCATTAATACTAATATGAAAACTTGAAACTAGTATGAGTTCATATAGTTAATACTTATAAGAAAAGTTAAATTAATACCTATATGAAAAGTTAAATGAATACTTATATGAAAACTTGAAGCTAGTAAGAGTTCATAATTATATGAAAAGTTGTTGCATTAATTCTTATATGAAAACTGGAAACTAGTATGAGCTCATATAGTTAATACTTATATGAAAAGATAAATTAATAACTATATGAAAAGTTAAATGAATACATATATGAAAACTTGAAACAATTAACAGTTCATAAAGTTAATACTTATATAAAAAGTTGCATTAATACTAATATGAAAACTTGGAAATAATATGAGTTCATATAGTTAATATTTATATGCAAAGTTAAATTAATACTTATATGAAAAGTTAAATGAACACTTATATGACAACTTGAAACAAGTAACAGTTTAATTAGTTCAAACTTATATGAAAAGTTGCATTAATACTAATATGAAAACTTGAAACTAGTATGAGTTCATATAGTTAATACTTATAAGAAAAGTTAAATTAATACCTATATGAAAAGTTAAATGAATACTTATATGAAAACTTGAAGCTAGTAAGAGTTCATAATTATATGAAAAGTTGTTGCATTAATTCTTATATGAAAACTTGAAACTAGTAGGAGTTCATATAGTTAATACTTATATGAAAAGTTAAATTAATAACTATATGAAAACTTGAACCTAGTAAGAGTTCATAATTATATGAAAAGTTGTTGCATTAATTCTTATATGAAAACTGGAAACTAGTATGAGCTCATATAGTTAATACTTATATGAAAAGATAAATTAATAACTATATGAAAAGTTAAATGAATACATATATGAAAACTTGAAACAATTAACAGTTCATAAAGTTAATACTTATATAAAAAGTTGCATTAATACTAATATGAAAACTTGGAAATAATATGAGTTCATATAGTTAATATTTATATGCAAAGTTAAATTAATACTTATATGAAAAGTTAAATGAATACTTATATGAAAACTTGAAACTAGTAGGAGTTCATATAGTTAATACTTATATGAAAAGTTGCATTAATACTAATAAATATTTTCCATATAAGTATTAACTATATAAACTCATACTAGTTTCAAAGTTGTCATATAAGTATTAATACAATCACCAACTACTTTTCATATTGTATGAACTCTTATTCTTACTGCAATTTTGCAAATAAGTATTAAAACAATTTATCAACAACGTATATGAGAACTTGAAACATTCATACAAGTATAAATTTAATTTTCCATATAAGTATTAACTATATAAACTCATACTAGTTTCAAAGTTGTCATATAAGTATTAATACAATCACCAACTACTTTTCATATTGTATGAACTCTTATTCTTACTGCAATTTTGCAAATAAGTATTAAAACAATTTATCAACAACGTATATGAGAACTTGAAACATTCATACAAGTATAAATTTAATTTTCCATATAAGTATTAACTATATAAACTCATACTAGTTTCATAGTTGTCATATAAGTATTAATACAATCACCAACTACTTTTCATATTGTATGAACTCTTACTGCAATTTTGCAAATAAGTATTAAAACAATTTATCAACAACGTATATGAGAACTTGAAACATTCATACAAGTATAAATTTAATTTTCCATATAAGTATTAACTATATATAAACTCATACTAGTTTCAAAGTTGTCATATAAGTATTAATACAATCACCAACTACTT
>CAXASM010000035.1:7500-10000 GCA_963971545.1 Philophylla caesio
TAAAGTTAAGTTATTTATGCTATTGGGTTTAATATAACCCAATAACTTGCACATATGTTAGACTCCTTGGTCCGTGTTTCAAGACGGGTCCCGAAGGTATCCTGAATCTTACGCATTGTTAATCATATAAATGCATACGATAATAATAAAATCATAGATTTCGAAATTATTGTAAAATTCAAATGAATTTTAGCATTATATATAATAAAATCTATCAACACTTTATCAAATCACTAGCAATTATTTTATGTTAATATGCTAAAAGCAAATTAATTGGAATAAACTTAAAACCAGTGATCTTTTGATAAATATTTTTATGTTAATAGATTACAATGTCCTTATATGAAAAAAATGCACACTATTTATTATAATATTAATTAAAATATTATAAATATAATGATGAATTTTTCATAACGGATATTCAGGTTCATCGGGCTTAACCTCTAAGCAGTTTCACGTACTATTTAACTCTCTATTCAGAGTTCTTTTCAACTTTCCCTCACGGTACTTGTTTACTATCGGTCTCTTGGTTATATTTAGTTTTAGATGGAGTTTACCACCCACTTAGTGCTGCACTATCAAGCAACACGACTCTTTGGAAATATCTTTCTAATAATCATTAACGTTATACGGGCCTGGCACCCTCTATGGGTAAATGGCCTCATTTAAGAAGGACTTAAATCGTTAATTTCTCATACTAGATATTAAGATATGCCATACACTGCATCTCACATTTGCCATATAGACAAAGTGACTTAGTGCTGAACTATTTTCTTTTCGCTCGCCGCTACTAAGAAAATCCTTGTTAGTTTCTTTTCCTCCCCTCATTAATATGCTTAAATTCAGGGGGTAATCCCATATGAGTTGAGGTTGTATAAGAATTTGTTAAATCTTATTACATAAAAATAATATTTATATATATTTGTTATTTATTACAGTATAAAATCTTTTCATCCGAAATTAAATAACAGATTAATTGTAAAAATTCAACATCATTTTATCAATTGTTAAATGTAAAAATATATATGATGAGGCAATTCTAGAATAAAAGCATTTTACGCTAGACATTCCTCATATATATATTTATTTAAATATATAAATTTTAAATAAAGTTGAAATTTTAAGAGAATACTAAGATTTTTTTACTTTTAAATTTCGAGGATTTTAACACATATATATTACATATATATCATTATTTTTTATATTATTAATATTATGGATTATATAATTTGACAATGCAAAAAATACCAATCCAATAAATATACTATATGCTTAAATTCGTTTTTTTTTTTTCATATAAAAGAATAAGCAACTTATTTAGCATAGTCTTACAACCCTCAACCATATGTAGTCCAAGCAGCACTTTAAAATTAATTAAAGTACATAACAGCATGGACTGCAATATGCGTTCAAAATGTCGATGTTCATGTGTCCTGCAGTTCACACGATGACGCACAGTTTGCTGCGTTCTTCATCGACCCAAGAGCCGAGTGATCCACCGCTTAGAGTGATAAATTTTTGTTTCAATTGTATAATGTCAAATAATTTTGTTTATTTAATAAAAGAGCATAAAAGAAGAGAATACATTATTATATAATAATAGCATATTTTTTTTCGCTTTAAAATTTTATCTCTCCTCCTCCCTCTATCAATAAATCACATAATTTTAAACCCAAACATGTTAAAGTTGCGCATGTCTCAGATCACAACAACTGCATTTCTCCTTTCTCCCCAAAGTTTTAAATATTTCTTATATAGCAAATAATAAAAGAGTAAAGAGAACTACAAACGTTGCTGCGAGCAAATTAACTTATCAATTTTTTTTTTTTTAATTTAATTAATAAGTACAACGAATTATGTTTAAAGGTCTTTCTTTATGTATATAATAAAAAAAAAAAAAAAAAACATTTCAAGATGTTAAGAATCATTGGTCCACCAAATCTTCGTAGAACAAATCGAAATGAAAAGAACAAAAAAAAAATGTTTATTAACAAGCGTTAAACAAATTTTTTTTTTATTTTTTGTTCTTTTTCTTTGTTTGTATATAATTGACAAAAAAAAAAAAAACATTTCAAAATGTTTAGAAACATTGGTGCACCAAATCTTCGTAGAACAAATCGAAATGAAAAGAACAAAAATATATTATTATTATTAAAATACATGTGTTAAAAATTTTTTTTTTTTGTTCTTTTTTTTTTTACATTTAATATAATAAAATATTTGAATAAAAAAAAGAAAAACATTTCGAAATGTAAAAACAAATCGAAATGAAAAGAACAAAAAGTATTTGTGTTACACAACATTTTTTTGTTCTTTTTTTTTTTTTAATAATATTATATTATATATTAAAATATGTGAATAAAAAAAAGAAAAACATTTCGAAATGTAAAAACAAATCGAAATGAAAAGAACAAAACGAAATTATAATTTAAAAAAAATTTTTTTTTTGTTCTTTTTTTTTTTTAGGATATTATATATGAATATATATATATATATATAT
>CAXASM010000035.1:12500-17500 GCA_963971545.1 Philophylla caesio
CCTCATCATCATCATCATCATCATCATCATCATCATCATCATCATCATCACATATGTAACGATAAGAAGAGATACCATCTACGATGTTAGAATAAAACATAAATTTTCTGTTATTTATATACTTATAAACAACCAATTTATTTCTATTTGAACTAACTGTAGAAGAACTTGGTATAAATATTTATATATTAACTCATTCATTAACGCTTCTAAATTCACATTTAAGCATAAATATGTTTATTAAAATTCTCATATAACTATAATTTAAAGTTTTCATATCGTTATTAACTATATTAAGTCATACGAATTCCAACTTTTCATACAAGTATTAAAGATTTTGAACAAATTCTCATATATAACTATAATTTAAAGTTATCACATAGTCATTAACTCAATTAAGTCATACGAATTCCAACCTTAAAGTTTTCATATCGTTATTAACTATATTAAGTCATACGAATTCCAACTTTTCATACAAGTATTAAAGATTTTCACAAATTCTTATATAACTATAATTTAAAGTTATCACATAGTTATTAACTCTGTTAGTTATGTCATACGAATTCCAACTTTAAAGTTTTCATATAGTTATTAACTATATTAAGTCAAACAAATTCCAACTTTCCATACAAGTATTAAAGATTTTGAACAAATTCTTTTACAACTATAATTTAAAGTTATCACATAGTAAATTAACTCTGTTAAGTCATACGAATTCCAACTAAAAAGTTTTCATATAATTATTAACTCTATTAAGTCATACAAATTCCAACTTTTCATACAAGTATTAAAGATTTTGAACAAATTCTTACATAACTATAATTTAAAGTAATCACATAATAGAATAAGTTAATATGTTAATAAAACTCTGTTTGTTAAGTCATACGAATTCCAACTTTAAACTTTTCATATCGTTATTAACTATATTAAGTCATACGAATTCCAAATTTTCATACAACTGTCAATAATTCTGTACCCAACTTACATAAATGTTTTCTCAAATGTACACCTCACAAAACCAAAAATGTATGGAAGTGAAACTTATATGAGTTAATAAAATTAATACTTATATGAAAACTTTAAACTAGTATGAGCTCATATAGTTAATACTTATATGAAAAGATAAATTAATAACTATATGAAAAGTTAAATGAATACATATATGAAAACTTGAAACAATTAACAGTTCATAAAGTTAATACTTATATAAAAAGTTGCATTAATACTAATATGAAAACTTGGAAATAATATGAGTTCATATAGTTAATATTTATATGCAAAGTTAAATTAATACTTATATGAAAAGTTAAATGAACACTTATATGACAACTTGAAACAAGTAACAGTTTAATTAGTTCAAACTTATATGAAAAGTTGCATTAATACTAATATGAAAACTTGAAACTAGTATGAGTTCATATAGTTAATACTTATAAGAAAAGTTAAATTAATACCTATATGAAAAGTTAAATGAATACTTATATGAAAACTTGAAGCTAGTAAGAGTTCATAATTATATGAAAAGTTGTTGCATTAATTCTTATATGAAAACTGGAAACTAGTATGAGCTCATATAGTTAATACTTATATGAAAAGATAAATTAATAACTATATGAAAAGTTAAATGAATACATATATGAAAACTTGAAACAATTAACAGTTCATAAAGTTAATACTTATATAAAAAGTTGCATTAATACTAATATGAAAACTTGGAAATAATATGAGTTCATATAGTTAATATTTATATGCAAAGTTAAATTAATACTTATATGAAAAGTTAAATGAACACTTATATGACAACTTGAAACAAGTAACAGTTTAATTAGTTCAAACTTATATGAAAAGTTGCATTAATACTAATATGAAAACTTGAAACTAGTATGAGTTCATATAGTTAATACTTATAAGAAAAGTTAAATTAATACCTATATGAAAAGTTAAATGAATACTTATATGAAAACTTGAAGCTAGTAAGAGTTCATAATTATATGAAAAGTTGTTGCATTAATTCTTATATGAAAACTTGAAACTAGTAGGAGTTCATATAGTTAATACTTATATGAAAAGTTAAATTAATAACTATATGAAAACTTGAACCTAGTAAGAGTTCATAATTATATGAAAAGTTGTTGCATTAATTCTTATATGAAAACTGGAAACTAGTATGAGCTCATATAGTTAATACTTATATGAAAAGATAAATTAATAACTATATGAAAAGTTAAATGAATACATATATGAAAACTTGAAACAATTAACAGTTCATAAAGTTAATACTTATATAAAAAGTTGCATTAATACTAATATGAAAACTTGGAAATAATATGAGTTCATATAGTTAATATTTATATGCAAAGTTAAATTAATACTTATATGAAAAGTTAAATGAACACTTATATGACAACTTGAAACAAGTAACAGTTTAATTAGTTCAAACTTATATGAAAAGTTGCATTAATACTAATATGAAAACTTGAAACTAGTATGAGTTCATATAGTTAATACTTATAAGAAAAGTTAAATTAATACCTATATGAAAAGTTAAATGAATACTTATATGAAAACTTGAAGCTAGTAAGAGTTCATAATTATATGAAAAGTTGTTGCATTAATTCTTATATGAAAACTGGAAACTAGTATGAGCTCATATAGTTAATACTTATATGAAAAGATAAATTAATAACTATATGAAAAGTTAAATGAATACATATATGAAAACTTGAAACAATTAACAGTTCATAAAGTTAATACTTATATAAAAAGTTGCATTAATACTAATATGAAAACTTGGAAATAATATGAGTTCATATAGTTAATATTTATATGCAAAGTTAAATTAATACTTATATGAAAAGTTAAATGAACACTTATATGACAACTTGAAACAAGTAACAGTTTAATTAGTTCAAACTTATATGAAAAGTTGCATTAATACTAATATGAAAACTTGAAACTAGTATGAGTTCATATAGTTAATACTTATAAGAAAAGTTAAATTAATACCTATATGAAAAGTTAAATGAATACTTATATGAAAACTTGAAGCTAGTAAGAGTTCATAATTATATGAAAAGTTGTTGCATTAATTCTTATATGAAAACTTGAAACTAGTAGGAGTTCATATAGTTAATACTTATATGAAAAGTTAAATTAATAACTATATGAAAACTTGAACCTAGTAAGAGTTCATAATTATATGAAAAGTTGTTGCATTAATTCTTATATGAAAACTGGAAACTAGTATGAGCTCATATAGTTAATACTTATATGAAAAGATAAATTAATAACTATATGAAAAGTTAAATGAATACATATATGAAAACTTGAAACAATTAACAGTTCATAAAGTTAATACTTATATAAAAAGTTGCATTAATACTAATATGAAAACTTGGAAATAATATGAGTTCATATAGTTAATATTTATATGCAAAGTTAAATTAATACTTATATGAAAAGTTAAATGAACACTTATATGACAACTTGAAACAAGTAACAGTTTAATTAGTTCAAACTTATATGAAAAGTTGCATTAATACTAATATGAAAACTTGAAACTAGTATGAGTTCATATAGTTAATACTTATAAGAAAAGTTAAATTAATACCTATATGAAAAGTTAAATGAATACTTATATGAAAACTTGAAGCTAGTAAGAGTTCATAATTATATGAAAAGTTGTTGCATTAATTCTTATATGAAAACTGGAAACTAGTATGAGCTCATATAGTTAATACTTATATGAAAAGATAAATTAATAACTATATGAAAAGTTAAATGAATACATATATGAAAACTTGAAACAATTAACAGTTCATAAAGTTAATACTTATATAAAAAGTTGCATTAATACTAATATGAAAACTTGGAAATAATATGAGTTCATATAGTTAATATTTATATGCAAAGTTAAATTAATACTTATATGAAAAGTTAAATGAATACTTATATGAAAACTTGAAACTAGTAGGAGTTCATATAGTTAATACTTATATGAAAAGTTGCATTAATACTAATAAATATTTTCCATATAAGTATTAACTATATAAACTCATACTAGTTTCAAAGTTGTCATATAAGTATTAATACAATCACCAACTACTTTTCATATTGTATGAACTCTTATTCTTACTGCAATTTTGCAAATAAGTATTAAAACAATTTATCAACAACGTATATGAGAACTTGAAACATTCATACAAGTATAAATTTAATTTTCCATATAAGTATTAACTATATAAACTCATACTAGTTTCAAAGTTGTCATATAAGTATTAATACAATCACCAACTACTTTTCATATTGTATGAACTCTTATTCTTACTGCAATTTTGCAAATAAGTATTAAAACAATTTATCAACAACGTATATGAGAACTTGAAACATTCATACAAGTATAAATTTAATTTTCCATATAAGTATTAACTATATAAACTCATACTAGTTTCATAGTTGTCATATAAGTATTAATACAATCACCAACTACTTTTCATATTGTATGAACTCTTACTGCAATTTTGCAAATAAGTATTAAAACAATTTATCAACAACGTATATGAGAACTTGAAACATTCATACAAGTATAAATTTAATTTTCCATATAAGTATTAACTATATATAAACTCATACTAGTTTCAAAGTTGTCATATAAGTATTAATACAATCACCAACTACTTTTCATATTGTATGAACTCTTACTGCAATTTTGCAAATAAGTATTAAAACAATTTATCAACAACGTATATATGAAAACTTGAAACATTCATACAAGTATAAATTTAATTTTCCATATAAGTATTAACTATATAAACTCATACTAGTTTCAAAGTTGTCATATAAGTATTAATACAATCACCAACTCCTTTTCATATTGTATGAACTCTTAATGCAATTTTGCAAATAAGTATTAAAACAATTTATCAACAACGTATATGAAAACTTGAAACATTCATACAAGTATAAATTTAATTTTCCATATAAGTATTAACTATATAAAC
>CAXASM010000035.1:22500-42500 GCA_963971545.1 Philophylla caesio
TCTTACGACAGGCATACCTACCTCGGGCATATTCTTTCCCCAAACCCGCAGGGGGTAAATGGATTTTAGTCGCCTCTTACGACAGGCATTCCTACCATGGACATATTCTTTCCCCTAACCCATAGGGGGCATTCCACACAAATCACACCAAAGAACGTCTTCGTCGCGCAAACACCACACGCGCAAAATCGCTCAAAAAACGAACACTCTCCTGACTACAAAGGATGAACAGGAAGGACAAGCTCAATGAGCAAGTCCTGGGCCGTCCTGCTCTCCCGTGGCACCAATATTTCAAGTCTAAGGTTAGACCTCGCAGCCCCGTCACTGTTGACGAACAGACCACTTCCAGTTGAGCTCTCCATACGCTCCGGACTGACCGCCACTCACTGGATTTTAGTCGCCTCTTACGACAGGCATACCTACCTCGGGCATATTCTTTCCCCAAACCCGCAGGGGGAAGTAGATAGGGACAGAATCCGTAGTGTTTAACGTGGGTACCTGCCGGTGTCGGCCTAACCCCACGGCGCTCAAAAGCACAGCGGATCAAATTAATGCGTTGATCAGCGCCCCGAAATGCTTGCGCATTTTCGGTACCAATTGGCAGTGCGGCATGGACACACTAACCACCTTGGTAAGGTTCGAGGCCCATCTAAAACCTCTGCCATTCTATGGGTCCGGCACCCGGTTGCAATGCAACTCCACACTGAGATTGCCCACAAATGTAGGAACAAACTCTACCCGCACTTGGGTATTAAACCACAGCCACCACGTGTACTCCCCGAAGGGCCGCACCCGATGAACAGGAAGGACAAGCTCAATGAGCAAGTCCTGGGCCGTCCTGCTCTCCCGTGGCACCAATATTTCAAGTCTAAGGTTAGACCTCGCAGCCCCGTCACTGTTGACGAACAGACCACTTCCAGTTGAGCTCTCCATACGCTCCGGACTGACCGCCACTCACTGGATTTTAGTCGCCTCTTACGACAGGCATACCTACCTCGGGCATATTCTTTCCCCAAACCCGCAGGGGGTAAATGGATTTTAGTCGCCTCTTACGACAGGCATTCCTACCATGGACATATTCTTTCCCCTAACCCATAGGGGGCATTCCACACAAATCACACCAAAGAACGTCTTCGTCGCGCAAACACCACACGCGCAAAATCGCTCAAAAAACGAACACTCTCCTGACTACAAAGGACTTTACTTACATCCAACCTACCTTCCGCAAAAGTAATTCCCATCGCAACCAGATCCCTAACGTCCGAGTACATCGGACACTCGCCCAACACATGGGCCCAATCCTCCCTCTGAGCCCCACACTCACATTCCTCCGTCACAGACAGGCTCCTCTTATGCAAGAATGCATTCAAGGATCCATGTCCGGTCAAAAGAAAACCCGTGAAAAGGGAAAACTCAAAGTCGGGATTTTCATTCACAAACGAGACATCCCGAATGTACTCATACGTCACACGACCTTTTGTACTATTCTCCCAACGGTCTTGCCACTTTACAACCACACACCTTTCCAGGAGCCTACGACTCTCCAGATAGCCACCCAATACATCCATATCAGATATCCATCCATCACTCAACAACTCCACACTCATTCTCCTTCGCAACCTGAAGGCTATAGCACGCTGCAAAACCACAAGGTCCAGAGGAGGAACACCCAACAGCACCTGCAACGCATCAGTAGACACCGTGCGACATACAGGCAAGCAGGCCAACAGCATTACCCTTTGACACGAAAGCACCCGGTTACGGCCCACCACCGACGTAACCGATCCGTACCACACCGCAGCCCCATATGCAGCACAAGCCACAAAAAGACCTCGGTATATAGTACGGACAGCACGACGGCCAAGACCCCAGTCACTACGCAAGATACGGCGCACCTGTCCTACAACCGCAAGCATTCGCTCTTTTACACGCACCAAATGTGGACCAAAACACATACGTTCACTCATTGTCAAGCCCAGGTATTTGACTTGCGTCGCATACCTGATGCCAACACCGTTTAATCGTACAATTGGCGGACGATCAGGGGACAATCTACCCTTGAGCAGCATTGTCACTGTCTTGCCCACCGATATTTCCACTCCAACACTCACTCCCCAATTATTTACGATTTGAAGAAACTGTTCACCCATTCGCTCTAGCTCACTCCTAGACTGCCCTTCCACCAAAAGTAGAAGGTCGTCCGCATACGCACAGCACTTACATACTGGTTCCAGCTGCCACAGCAGGGAATCCATCATTAGGTTCCAAATGAATGGACCACAAATGGACCCCTGAGGGCAACCACGCTCCACCCCAATTTCCACACTTCCATTCACACCAACAATGGAGGCCTTCCTTTCCGAGAAATAGCTCCTCCAAAGAGCCATTTCCGGACAAGAAAGTTCCTCCAACCGCTGCAGCACACTATCCCAACGCAAATAATCAAACGCACCTTTAAAATCCACAAATATACCAAGAACATACTTGCTCACATTCTCCTTAACCTCATTCTGAACATACATCCATGCATCCTCAATACTACGTCCTTTCCTAAAACCATACTGCCTACTCGACAATCTACCCCGCATTAGCTCCTGAAGCCGCTCCACCATAACCCTCTCCAATACCTTACCCAGCACAGGCAGGAGGCTGATTCCCCGATATGAACTCGGGTCATACTTGACCCTATCAGGCGACTTCAGGAGAGACACAACCCTAGCCATTTTCCACTGACGTGGAAAATATCCCTCCCATATACACTTATCATAAACGGCCTCCAAGTATTCCGGAATGAACTTCCACAAGCATTTGCACATCTCTCCATTCAAACCATCAAAACCCGGAGACCGTTTAGACCTAACCAGGCCAAATGCATACCCCAATTCCTCAACCTCTAGTGGGGGAACAGGATCTCCTTGTACATGAAGAGCCTGCTCCTCCGCCCTAGGAAAGAACGTCCCTAAGAGAACCCCCGCACACTCCTTCCATGACGTTAACCAAGCTCCACCAACGCGAAGAGAGGTGACTTCCACCCTTCTTCGACCCCGGCAGATCCGATAAACCTGCCCCCATGGGTCGTTTTTATTCTGCTCCACAAACGTTTTCCACTCACTCTCCTTAACCTCAACTAACATCTTCTTGTATTCACTCATTTCCCTACTAAGTTGGCATTTGAGCTGGGGTAAGCTCTCAGAGTCAGCCCGCCGAGCTCTTTGAAACAAACGTCTCAAGCGCCGGACACACTTCCTCTTTAAGCTCAACCCTCTCGTCCACCACTTCACTCTCTTCACGGCACACCCCTCCACTTTTTTAAACATTTCGTCATTCACTCCCCAAACATATTCATTCAAACAAGCAACTTGCTCATCAACACCCAATTCCTCAAAAGCATCCAACGGCATAGAAAAAACAGCTTCCCTAACACGTTGTCCAAAACAGTTCCAATCCGTACCACTTGTACGCCATCCCCTCAATGGACCCACATCCACTGCCAACGGGGCACGGGGAGTGATCACAATTTTTATCAAACTATGATCACTAATTCCCCAACCACCCCTCACTTCCCACTCAACCTCATACGCGCAAGTTGCTACCCCGTTCATGAGCGTCAAATCAATATCACTGGCGCCTCTAGGCCCATCAAAAGTATACCATTCACTCGGCTCATTCATAACATGGAGACCTTTTGCCACCAACCATTCACACAATTTCTCACCCCGACGATGGCTCAAGTATCCTGACGAGTGTCTGGACAGCTTACTGAACCACATCGGGGCAGACGCATTCGCATCCATACCTATTACCACTGGATAACCACCCACACGAAGAAGCACCGTATCCAGGTATTCCAAATAGGGCTCCAGAGGCTCACCATATTTACAATACATACTTACCACACAAATTCTTCCAAACATACCCTCAACAGAAACACAAACACCCCACTCAGACGCATCCACCAACAAACATTCATACCTTGGCTCATTAACAACAACTGCGGCATTGACCCTAAGGTCACAGAAAACCCTAAAGCCACCAGGAAGCCCCCGAACCACACCATTTGTGGCATACGGCTCCTGGAGCAACCCAATACCGCAACCCCCCTCTACCATACACACACCAATCTCACACATCACCGCATATGACCCCTGACAATTTTGCTGTATTGCAAACATCATCAATGTCTGGCAAGCGCTCTAGCCACGACCGAAGCATACACCGGGCAACCCTCCGACAACATAAAGTGGTCGGCCGGTCTACCCTTAAATGCGCAGTTACGGCAACGCAATGCATTGCCACACTCTCCCACACGGTGACCCTCCTCCCCACATCTGCGACAGACGTCCGCTTCCATCTTGCATTCACTCACTCTGTGCTCAAAACTCAAGCATCTAAAACACCCCTGAACCACTCTGTCACTTCGCACCCGGAAGGAGAACCACTTGACGTAGCACCTTCCTGCTGCAAGGAGGTGGGACATTAACTCGTCCGTACCCTCCAAAACAACA
Organism: Philophylla caesio; assembly: GCA_963971545.1. Classification (NCBI taxonomy): domain Eukaryota; kingdom Metazoa; phylum Arthropoda; class Insecta; order Diptera; family Tephritidae; genus Philophylla; species Philophylla caesio. Next base: position 27,006 of record CAXASM010000035.1, read on the forward strand.
TTCACTACCCCATCAGGATCCACCTCCCAAGCACGACTTACCAACCTCACATCCGTATCCAGGCACTCCGGCTTAACCTTCCGACAATTCAACCGGAACAACTCCGTCATGAATTCAGTAGGGGAAATTCCCTTACTTACACCCAAAACCACTACCCTAGGCCCACGCCTCATGTTTACACTCACATTCAAACCCATTTCACAAAAACGTTGGTTATTCACCAACTTATCCCTCTCCGCCACAGACGGAGTACGGATAACCACTCCCCCATCTCTCATAGGCCTCACATCATGAACTCTCACACCCAGCGAAGGCCCAACATCTTTCATTATCTTGTTCATAACCTCACCAGAGGTTGCCCCAACGGCCTTGCCTCTCACAATAGCTGACCAAGTCTCCACCGGCTTGACGACCACCGCAGCAGGCGCCAGCGGCGCAACCACCGGTACCGACTTTTGCGCCACAGCCCTATTTTCCCGAACAACAACATTCTTTCTTCCTGGTCGTAACCCCGCTACCTGACCACGGAGAAGGGCATTCTCGGCAATTTCCGTCATTAGGAGCGTCTCGAACTCCGAGCACAACTCCATCAGCCTCTTCGCCGCAGCCTGGTTACCACCACCCAATCCGAAAACAGTTTCCATAACCTTAGCAGTTACCTCCTTCATTCCTCGAATCGACGCTACCCCCTTTTCCTTTAACCCATCCAAAGCCATCGACGCCCTTTCATCACCCCCCTTAACCTCCCGCTCTCTCTCCAACACCACAGGATCAATAACCGCAGCGCCTCCCTTCCATGCACCAGCTACCTTCACCGAACACACACTGTCAGACGATGAGCTGATACTTTCATCCCTCCGCCCTGCCACTACCGCATTAGCCGCCCCTACGCTATTACCCGTACTATCATCCGATGAGGTACTACTCCTTACCATCCGCGTTACACCCACAGCCTTAGCATTACTAGCTTTACTCGAGCTCTTACCTACCCTATCATTGCTGTTCATCGATGGCTTATTACTACCAACCACCCCACCCAATTTCTTGGAGGCTTTATCCCCCCGCCCTACTAAACCACCCTGACGCTTTCCTAATACCTCGCTTTTTTCCTTACCTACCTCCGAATGCAACACCTTCAGATAGGCCTTGAGCCTCGGCGGAGACTGCTTAACAACCTCATCCTCAGACGAACTCATCAAGGTATCCTCACCGGAGTCATCAGCATCTCCAGAGGCCTTCTTCAACTTCTTCTTCCCCATACTGCGGTCCTTGTTGAGACACGCACGAACACACGGGGCCGACCCAGACGGAAGCACCCAACAATTTGTTCACGAAGAACAATACAGCAAACACTACTCACACAACTCTTTACTGCCAGCTATGCTGAACAATGGTCACCTAAAAACTCCCGCCGGACGGAACTTGCTCCCCGTAACGAGAAAAAGATCGACCGGTGTGGTATAGCGCACAAAAACGTACAGCCAGGCAAACGCTTACCGTCACGAACGGAACTCCCGCTTGAACGCAGTGATCCCACAAAAAACCACAACTAAATACACGAAAAATACCCACACACTACCAAAAAATCCCGAAATCCGGCAAAAAAGCCGAAAACCCCCAAAAAATGCCCAAAAAATCCCGAAATCCCCCAAAAAATCCAAAAATCCCCCACTTTTGAAATTTCCAAAAATTTTGGGACTAGTTCCAAAACTGGTCCAAAAGTGGTCCCACACTGGTTACCCCAGACTGGTTCCCAAACCCCTTCCCAACTGGTACAAAAAAATACCACTCTTTTCACTCCCGAAAAACTGGTTCCAAACTGGTTCCAAACTGGTTACCCAAAACTGGTTACCCAACCCACTCCCAACTACTCGGAAAAGATCAGTACGATATTTCTGTCACTAAGAAAACACTCACCTGCACTAGCAGAGACGCCAAAAATTCGATGCACAAATTCCCGGAACTGCACCAAAGCCAACTTTGGCAACAAATTCCCCGAATTTCACCGGCACTAACTTGCCAAAACAAATTCCCGGAATTTCACCGGCACTGACTTGCCACAAAAATTCCCGGAATTAGCTTACAAATATACTCACTCAATATGAACTACTGCACAGCGGCACAGCAATTACACCGAAAAACACAAATATATTTACGCAATAGAATTTAGTTGAAGTACAGCGGTACAACAACAATTCACAAGCAAAAGCACAACAAACACAAGGAAAAAGACTAAAAAACACAATTCAACTTGCCGCGAATTAAAAAGCACGTCTGCTCAACTCAAACACCACAATCAGAATGAGTGAGTAGATAGGGACAGAATCCGTAGTGTTTAACGTGGGTACCTGCCGGTGTCGGCCTAACCCCACGGCGCTCAAAAGCACAGCGGATCAAATTAATGCGTTGATCAGCGCCCCGAAATGCTTGCGCATTTTCGGTACCAATTGGCAGTGCGGCATGGACACACTAACCACCTTGGTAAGGTTCGAGGCCCATCTAAAACCTCTGCCATTCTATGGGTCCGGCACCCGGTTGCAATGCAACTCCACACTGAGATTGCCCACAAATGTAGGAACAAACTCTACCCGCACTTGGGTATTAAACCACAGCCACCACGTGTACTCCCCGAAGGGCCGCACCCGATGAACAGGAAGGACAAGCTCAATGAGCAAGTCCTGGGCCGTCCTGCTCTCCCGTGGCACCAATATTTCAAGTCTAAGGTTAGACCTCGCAGCCCCGTCACTGTTGACGAACAGACCACTTCCAGTTGAGCTCTCCATACGCTCCGGACTGACCGCCACTCACTGGATTTTAGTCGCCTCTTACGACAGGCATACCTACCTCGGGCATATTCTTTCCCCAAACCCGCAGGGGGTAAATGGATTTTAGTCGCCTCTTACGACAGGCATTCCTACCATGGACATATTCTTTCCCCTAACCCATAGGGGGCATTCCACACAAATCACAATACCGCAACCCCCCTCTACCATACACACACCAATCTCACACATCACCGCATATGACCCCTGACAATTTTGCTGTATTGCAAACATCATCAATGTCTGGCAAGCGCTCTAGCCACGACCGAAGCATACACCGGGCAACCCTCCGACAACATAAAGTGGTCGGCCGGTCTACCCTTAAATGCGCAGTTACGGCAACGCAATGCATTGCCACACTCTCCCACACGGTGACCCTCCTCCCCACATCTGCGACAGACGTCCGCTTCCATCTTGCATTCACTCACTCTGTGCTCAAAACTCAAGCATCTAAAACACCCCTGAACCACTCTGTCACTTCGCACCCGGAAGGAGAACCACTTGACGTAGCACCTTCCTGCTGCAAGGAGGTGGGACATTAACTCGTCCGTACCCTCCAAAACAACATTCACTACCCCATCAGGATCCACCTCCCAAGCACGACTTACCAACCTCACATCCGTATCCAGGCACTCCGGCTTAACCTTCCGACAATTCAACCGGAACAACTCCGTCATGAATTCAGTAGGGGAAATTCCCTTACTTACACCCAAAACCACTACCCTAGGCCCACGCCTCATGTTTACACTCACATTCAAACCCATTTCACAAAAACGTTGGTTATTCACCAACTTATCCCTCTCCGCCACAGACGGAGTACGGATAACCACTCCCCCATCTCTCATAGGCCTCACATCATGAACTCTCACACCCAGCGAAGGCCCAACATCTTTCATTATCTTGTTCATAACCTCACCAGAGGTTGCCCCAACGGCCTTGCCTCTCACAATAGCTGACCAAGTCTCCACCGGCTTGACGACCACCGCAGCAGGCGCCAGCGGCGCAACCACCGGTACCGACTTTTGCGCCACAGCCCTATTTTCCCGAACAACAACATTCTTTCTTCCTGGTCGTAACCCCGCTACCTGACCACGGAGAAGGGCATTCTCGGCAATTTCCGTCATTAGGAGCGTCTCGAACTCCGAGCACAACTCCATCAGCCTCTTCGCCGCAGCCTGGTTACCACCACCCAATCCGAAAACAGTTTCCATAACCTTAGCAGTTACCTCCTTCATTCCTCGAATCGACGCTACCCCCTTTTCCTTTAACCCATCCAAAGCCATCGACGCCCTTTCATCACCCCCCTTAACCTCCCGCTCTCTCTCCAACACCACAGGATCAATAACCGCAGCGCCTCCCTTCCATGCACCAGCTACCTTCACCGAACACACACTGTCAGACGATGAGCTGATACTTTCATCCCTCCGCCCTGCCACTACCGCATTAGCCGCCCCTACGCTATTACCCGTACTATCATCCGATGAGGTACTACTCCTTACCATCCGCGTTACACCCACAGCCTTAGCATTACTAGCTTTACTCGAGCTCTTACCTACCCTATCATTGCTGTTCATCGATGGCTTATTACTACCAACCACCCCACCCAATTTCTTGGAGGCTTTATCCCCCCGCCCTACTAAACCACCCTGACGCTTTCCTAATACCTCGCTTTTTTCCTTACCTACCTCCGAATGCAACACCTTCAGATAGGCCTTGAGCCTCGGCGGAGACTGCTTAACAACCTCATCCTCAGACGAACTCATCAAGGTATCCTCACCGGAGTCATCAGCATCTCCAGAGGCCTTCTTCAACTTCTTCTTCCCCATACTGCGGTCCTTGTTGAGACACGCACGAACACACGGGGCCGACCCAGACGGAAGCACCCAACAATTTGTTCACGAAGAACAATACAGCAAACACTACTCACACAACTCTTTACTGCCAGCTATGCTGAACAATGGTCACCTAAAAACTCCCGCCGGACGGAACTTGCTCCCCGTAACGAGAAAAAGATCGACCGGTGTGGTATAGCGCACAAAAACGTACAGCCAGGCAAACGCTTACCGTCACGAACGGAACTCCCGCTTGAACGCAGTGATCCCACAAAAAACCACAACTAAATACACGAAAAAATACCCACACACTACCAAAAAATCCCGAAATCCGGCAAAAAAGCCGAAAACCCCCAAAAAATGCCCAAAAAATCCCGAAATCCCCCAAAAAATCCAAAAATCCCCCACTTTTGAAATTTCCAAAAATTTTGGGACTAGTTCCAAAACTGGTCCAAAAGTGGTCCCACACTGGTTACCCCAGACTGGTTCCCAAACCCCTTCCCAACTGGTACAAAAAATACCACTCTTTTCACTCCCGAAAAACTGGTTCCAAACTGGTTCCAAACTGGTTACCCAAAACTGGTTACCCAACCCACTCCCAACTACTCGGAAAAGATCAGTACGATATTTCTGTCACTAAGAAAACACTCACCTGCACTAGCAGAGACGCCAAAAATTCGATGCACAAATTCCCGGAACTGCACCAAAGCCAACTTTGGCAACAAATTCCCCGAATTTCACCGGCACTAACTTGCCAAAACAAATTCCCGGAATTTCACCGGCACTGACTTGCCACAAAAATTCCCGGAATTAGCTTACAAATATACTCACTCAATATGAACTACTGCACAGCGGCACAGCAATTACACCGAAAAACACAAATATATTTACGCAATAGAATTTAGTTGAAGTACAGCGGTACAACAACAATTCACAAGCAAAAGCACAACAAACACAAGGAAAAAGACTAAAAAACACAATTCAACTTGCCGCGAATTAAAAAGCACGTCTGCTCAACTCAAACACCACAATCAGAAAGTGAGTAGATAGGGACAGAATCCGTAGTGTTTAACGTGGGTACCTGCCGGTGTCGGCCTAACCCCACGGCGCTCAAAAGCACAGCGGATCAAATTAATGCGTTGATCAGCGCCCCGAAATGCTTGCGCATTTTCGGTACCAATTGGCAGTGCGGCATGGACACACTAACCACCTTGGTAAGGTTCGAGGCCCATCTAAAACCTCTGCCATTCTATGGGTCCGGCACCCGGTTGCAATGCAACTCCACACTGAGATTGCCCACAAATGTAGGAACAAACTCTACCCGCACTTGGGTATTAAACCACAGCCACCACGTGTACTCCCCGAAGGGCCGCACCCGATGAACAGGAAGGACAAGCTCAATGAGCAAGTCCTGGACCGTCCTGCTCTCCCGTGGCACCAATATTTCAAGTCTAAGGTTAGACCTCGCAGCCCCGTCACTGTTGACGAACAGACCACTTCCAGTTGAGCTCTCCATACGCTCCGGACTGACCGCCACTCACTGGATTTTAGTCGCCTCTTACGACAGGCATACCTACCTCGGGCATATTCTTTCCCCAAACCCGCAGGGGGTAAATGGATTTTAGTCGCCTCTTACGACAGGCATTCCTACCATGGACATATTCTTTCCCCTAACCCATAGGGGGCATTCCACACAAATCACACCAAAGAACGTCTTCGTCGCGCAAACACCACACGCGCAAAATCGCTCAAAAAAACGAACACTCTCCTGACTACAAAGGACTTTACTTACATCCAACCTACCTTCCGCAAAAGTAATTCCCATCGCAACCAGATCCCTAACGTCCGAGTACATCGCTCCTGGAGCAACCCAATACCGCAACCCCCCTCTACCATACACACACCAATCTCACACATCACCGCATATGACCCCTGACAATTTTGCTGTATTGCAAACATCATCAATGTCTGGCAAGCGCTCTAGCCACGACCGAAGCATACACCGGGCAACCCTCCGACAACATAAAGTGGTCGGCCGGTCTACCCTTAAATGCGCAGTTACGGCAACGCAATGCATTGCCACACTCTCCCACACGGTGACCCTCCTCCCCACATCTGCGACAGACGTCCGCTTCCATCTTGCATTCACTCACTCTGTGCTCAAAACTCAAGCATCTAAAACACCCCTGAACCACTCTGTCACTTCGCACCCGGAAGGAGAACCACTTGACGTAGCACCTTCCTGCTGCAAGGAGGTGGGACATTAACTCGTCCGTACCCTCCAAAACAACATTCACTACCCCATCAGGATCCACCTCCCAAGCACGACTTACCAACCTCACATCCGTATCCAGGCACTCCGGCTTAACCTTCCGACAATTCAACCGGAACAACTCCGTCATGAATTCAGTAGGGGAAATTCCCTTACTTACACCCAAAACCACTACCCTAGGCCCACGCCTCATGTTTACACTCACATTCAAACCCATTTCACAAAAACGTTGGTTATTCACCAACTTATCCCTCTCCGCCACAGACGGAGTACGGATAACCACTCCCCCATCTCTCATAGGCCTCACATCATGAACTCTCACACCCAGCGAAGGCCCAACATCTTTCATTATCTTGTTCATAACCTCACCAGAGGTTGCCCCAACGGCCTTGCCTCTCACAATAGCTGACCAAGTCTCCACCGGCTTGACGACCACCGCAGCAGGCGCCAGCGGCGCAACCACCGGTACCGACTTTTGCGCCACAGCCCTATTTTCCCGAACAACAACATTCTTTCTTCCTGGTCGTAACCCCGCTACCTGACCACGGAGAAGGGCATTCTCGGCAATTTCCGTCATTAGGAGCGTCTCGAACTCCGAGCACAACTCCATCAGCCTCTTCGCCGCAGCCTGGTTACCACCACCCAATCCGAAAACAGTTTCCATAACCTTAGCAGTTACCTCCTTCATTCCTCGAATCGACGCTACCCCCTTTTCCTTTAACCCATCCAAAGCCATCGACGCCCTTTCATCACCCCCCTTAACCTCCCGCTCTCTCTCCAACACCACAGGATCAATAACCGCAGCGCCTCCCTTCCATGCACCAGCTACCTTCACCGAACACACACTGTCAGACGATGAGCTGATACTTTCATCCCTCCGCCCTGCCACTACCGCATTAGCCGCCCCTACGCTATTACCCGTACTATCATCCGATGAGGTACTACTCCTTACCATCCGCGTTACACCCACAGCCTTAGCATTACTAGCTTTACTCGAGCTCTTACCTACCCTATCATTGCTGTTCATCGATGGCTTATTACTACCAACCACCCCACCCAATTTCTTGGAGGCTTTATCCCCCCGCCCTACTAAACCACCCTGACGCTTTCCTAATACCTCGCTTTTTTCCTTACCTACCTCCGAATGCAACACCTTCAGATAGGCCTTGAGCCTCGGCGGAGACTGCTTAACAACCTCATCCTCAGACGAACTCATCAAGGTATCCTCACCGGAGTCATCAGCATCTCCAGAGGCCTTCTTCAACTTCTTCTTCCCCATACTGCGGTCCTTGTTGAGACACGCACGAACACACGGGGCCGACCCAGACGGAAGCACCCAACAATTTGTTCACGAAGAACAATACAGCAAACACTACTCACACAACTCTTTACTGCCAGCTATGCTGAACAATGGTCACCTAAAAACTCCCGCCGGACGGAACTTGCTCCCCGTAACGAGAAAAAGATCGACCGGTGTGGTATAGCGCACAAAAACGTACAGCCAGGCAAACGCTTACCGTCACGAACGGAACTCCCGCTTGAACGCAGTGATCCCACAAAAAACCACAACTAAATACACGAAAAATACCCACACACTACCAAAAAATCCCGAAATCCGGCAAAAAAGCCGAAAACCCCCAAAAAATGCCCAAAAAATCCCGAAATCCCCCAAAAAATCCAAAAATCCCCCACTTTTGAAATTTCCAAAAATTTTGGGACTAGTTCCAAAACTGGTCCAAAAGTGGTCCCACACTGGTTACCCCAGACTGGTTCCCAAACCCCTTCCCAACTGGTACAAAAAATACCACTCTTTTCACTCCCGAAAAACTGGTTCCAAACTGGTTCCAAACTGGTTACCCAAAACTGGTTACCCAACCCACTCCCAACTACTCGGAAAAGATCAGTACGATATTTCTGTCACTAAGAAAACACTCACCTGCACTAGCAGAGACGCCAAAAATTCGATGCACAAATTCCCGGAACTGCACCAAAGCCAACTTTGGCAACAAATTCCCCGAATTTCACCGGCACTAACTTGCCAAAACAAATTCCCGGAATTTCACCGGCACTGACTTGCCACAAAAATTCCCGGAATTAGCTTACAAATATACTCACTCAATATGAACTACTGCACAGCGGCACAGCAATTACACCGAAAAACACAAATATATTTACGCAATAGAATTTAGTTGAAGTACAGCGGTACAACAACAATTCACAAGCAAAAGCACAACAAACACAAGGAAAAAGACTAAAAAACACAATTCAACTTGCCGCGAATTAAAAAGCACGTCTGCTCAACTCAAACACCACAATCAGAATGAGTGAGTAGATAGGGACAGAATCCGTAGTGTTTAACGTGGGTACCTGCCGGTGTCGGCCTAACCCCACGGCGCTCAAAAGCACAGCGGATCAAATTAATGCGTTGATCAGCGCCCCGAAATGCTTGCGCATTTTCGGTACCAATTGGCAGTGCGGCATGGACACACTAACCACCTTGGTAAGGTTCGAGGCCCATCTAAAACCTCTGCCATTCTATGGGTCCGGCACCCGGTTGCAATGCAACTCCACACTGAGATTGCCCACAAATGTAGGAACAAACTCTACCCGCACTTGGGTATTAAACCACAGCCACCACGTGTACTCCCCGAAGGGCCGCACCCGATGAACAGGAAGGACAAGCTCAATGAGCAAGTCCTGGACCGTCCTGCTCTCCCGTGGCACCAATATTTCAAGTCTAAGGTTAGACCTCGCAGCCCCGTCACTGTTGACGAACAGACCACTTCCAGTTGAGCTCTCCATACGCTCCGGACTGACCGCCACTCACTGGATTTTAGTCGCCTCTTACGACAGGCATACCTACCTCGGGCATATTCTTTCCCCAAACCCGCAGGGGGTAAATGGATTTTAGTCGCCTCTTACGACAGGCATTCCTACCATGGACATATTCTTTCCCCTAACCCATAGGGGGCATTCCACACAAATCACACCAAAGAACGTCTTCGTCGCGCAAACACCACACGCGCAAAATCGCTCAAAAAAACGAACACTCTCCTGACTACAAAGGACTTTACTTACATCCAACCTACCTTCCGCAAAAGTAATTCCCATCGCAACCAGATCCCTAACGTCCGAGTACATCGCTCCTGGAGCAACCCAATACCGCAACCCCCCTCTACCATACACACACCAATCTCACACATCACCGCATATGACCCCTGACAATTTTGCTGTATTGCAAACATCATCAATGTCTGGCAAGCGCTCTAGCCACGACCGAAGCATACACCGGGCAACCCTCCGACAACATAAAGTGGTCGGCCGGTCTACCCTTAAATGCGCAGTTACGGCAACGCAATGCATTGCCACACTCTCCCACACGGTGACCCTCCTCCCCACATCTGCGACAGACGTCCGCTTCCATCTTGCATTCACTCACTCTGTGCTCAAAACTCAAGCATCTAAAACACCCCTGAACCACTCTGTCACTTCGCACCCGGAAGGAGAACCACTTGACGTAGCACCTTCCTGCTGCAAGGAGGTGGGACATTAACTCGTCCGTACCCTCCAAAACAACATTCACTACCCCATCAGGATCCACCTCCCAAGCACGACTTACCAACCTCACATCCGTATCCAGGCACTCCGGCTTAACCTTCCGACAATTCAACCGGAACAACTCCGTCATGAATTCAGTAGGGGAAATTCCCTTACTTACACCCAAAACCACTACCCTAGGCCCACGCCTCATGTTTACACTCACATTCAAACCCATTTCACAAAAACGTTGGTTATTCACCAACTTATCCCTCTCCGCCACAGACGGAGTACGGATAACCACTCCCCCATCTCTCATAGGCCTCACATCATGAACTCTCACACCCAGCGAAGGCCCAACATCTTTCATTATCTTGTTCATAACCTCACCAGAGGTTGCCCCAACGGCCTTGCCTCTCACAATAGCTGACCAAGTCTCCACCGGCTTGACGACCACCGCAGCAGGCGCCAGCGGCGCAACCACCGGTACCGACTTTTGCGCCACAGCCCTATTTTCCCGAACAACAACATTCTTTCTTCCTGGTCGTAACCCCGCTACCTGACCACGGAGAAGGGCATTCTCGGCAATTTCCGTCATTAGGAGCGTCTCGAACTCCGAGCACAACTCCATCAGCCTCTTCGCCGCAGCCTGGTTACCACCACCCAATCCGAAAACAGTTTCCATAACCTTAGCAGTTACCTCCTTCATTCCTCGAATCGACGCTACCCCCTTTTCCTTTAACCCATCCAAAGCCATCGACGCCCTTTCATCACCCCCCTTAACCTCCCGCTCTCTCTCCAACACCACAGGATCAATAACCGCAGCGCCTCCCTTCCATGCACCAGCTACCTTCACCGAACACACACTGTCAGACGATGAGCTGATACTTTCATCCCTCCGCCCTGCCACTACCGCATTAGCCGCCCCTACGCTATTACCCGTACTATCATCCGATGAGGTACTACTCCTTACCATCCGCGTTACACCCACAGCCTTAGCATTACTAGCTTTACTCGAGCTCTTACCTACCCTATCATTGCTGTTCATCGATGGCTTATTACTACCAACCACCCCACCCAATTTCTTGGAGGCTTTATCCCCCCGCCCTACTAAACCACCCTGACGCTTTCCTAATACCTCGCTTTTTTCCTTACCTACCTCCGAATGCAACACCTTCAGATAGGCCTTGAGCCTCGGCGGAGACTGCTTAACAACCTCATCCTCAGACGAACTCATCAAGGTATCCTCACCGGAGTCATCAGCATCTCCAGAGGCCTTCTTCAACTTCTTCTTCCCCATACTGCGGTCCTTGTTGAGACACGCACGAACACACGGGGCCGACCCAGACGGAAGCACCCAACAATTTGTTCACGAAGAACAATACAGCAAACACTACTCACACAACTCTTTACTGCCAGCTATGCTGAACAATGGTCACCTAAAAACTCCCGCCGGACGGAACTTGCTCCCCGTAACGAGAAAAAGATCGACCGGTGTGGTATAGCGCACAAAAACGTACAGCCAGGCAAACGCTTACCGTCACGAACGGAACTCCCGCTTGAACGCAGTGATCCCACAAAAAACCACAACTAAATACACGAAAAATACCCACACACTACCAAAAAATCCCGAAATCCGGCAAAAAAGCCGAAAACCCCCAAAAAATGCCCAAAAAATCCCGAAATCCCCCAAAAAATCCAAAAATCCCCCACTTTTGAAATTTCCAAAAATTTTGGGACTAGTTCCAAAACTGGTCCAAAAGTGGTCCCACACTGGTTACCCCAGACTGGTTCCCAAACCCCTTCCCAACTGGTACAAAAAATACCACTCTTTTCACTCCCGAAAAACTGGTTCCAAACTGGTTCCAAACTGGTTACCCAAAACTGGTTACCCAACCCACTCCCAACTACTCGGAAAAGATCAGTACGATATTTCTGTCACTAAGAAAACACTCACCTGCACTAGCAGAGACGCCAAAAATTCGATGCACAAATTCCCGGAACTGCACCAAAGCCAACTTTGGCAACAAATTCCCCGAATTTCACCGGCACTAACTTGCCAAAACAAATTCCCGGAATTTCACCGGCACTGACTTGCCACAAAAATTCCCGGAATTAGCTTACAAATATACTCACTCAATATGAACTACTGCACAGCGGCACAGCAATTACACCGAAAAACACAAATATATTTACGCAATAGAATTTAGTTGAAGTACAGCGGTACAACAACAATTCACAAGCAAAAGCACAACAAACACAAGGAAAAAGACTAAAAAACACAATTCAACTTGCCGCGAATTAAAAAGCACGTCTGCTCAACTCAAACACCACAATCAGAATCAGTAGATAGGGACAGAGGGAATCTCGTTAATCCATTCATGCGCGTCACTAATTAGATGACGAGGCATTTGGCTACCTTAAGAGAGTCATAGTTACTCCCGCCGTTTACCCGCGCTTACTTGAATTTCTTCACTTTGACATTCAGAGCACTGGGCAGAAATCACATTGTGTCAACACCCGTTAGGGCCATCACAATGCTTTGTTTTAATTAGACAGTCGGATTCCCCAAGTCCGTGCCAGTTCTGAATTGATTGTTAATTGATAATCGTTATAATTTAAAAGGAATACAAATCTTACGATATATATACCTTAAAGATTTTAGCAAGAAAGTTCCACAATTGGCTACGTAACTACTATCCGGGGAACAAGAATCGAAATTCTCTATTTACCCAGAACGAGTACATAAACCATGGTATTGCTTCCCAATCAAGCCCGACTATCTCAATCTTCAGAGCCAATCCTTATCCCGAAGTTACGGATCTAATTTGCCGACTTCCCTTACCTACATTATTCTATCGACTAGAGACTCTTCACCTTGGAGACCAGCTGCGGATATTGGTACGGCCTGTTGAGAAGTTTGCGTGACCCCACCATAAATTTTCAAGGTCCGAGGAGAAAATATCGACACAACAGTAAATGTCATGCTCTTCTAGTCCATCTACCATATCTCTCTTCGAAAGACTTCCATGGTAGTACGACTATAAAACAGAAAAGAAAACTCTTCCGATACCTCTCGACGGCTTCTTTATGGTCGTTCCTGTTGCCAGGATGAGCACAAGGCCCATTTTTAATAACAAACGGATACTCAACAGGTTACGGAATTATTGGAACCGTATTCCCTTTCGTTCAAAATTATTCAAGTGCTTAATAATTAAAAATTTTTTTTTTTTTATAAATAAATTCTTATTAAAACTTGAAAATTTTCGGCTTTCGCCTTGAACTTAGGACCGACTAACTCGTGATCAACCACTGTTCACACGAAACCCTTCTCCACTTCAGTCCTCCAAGGTCTCATTCGATTATTTGCTACTACCACCAAGATCTGTACCAATGGCGGCTCCATGCAGGCTTACGCCAAACACTTCTAAGCACACCATTGTACCCTCCTACTCACTAAAGTTTCAAAATTTATAATACAATCGTAAAATTGTATAATAAATCATGTACTTTAGCGGTAATGTATAGGTATACAACTTAAGCGCCATCCATTTTAAGGGCTAGTTGCTTCGGCAGGTGAGTTGTTACACACTCCTTAGCGGATTACGACTTCCATGTCCACCGTCCTGCTGTTTTAAGCAACCAACGCCTTTCATGGTATCTGCATGAGTTGTTAATTTAGGCACCGTAACATTACGTTTGGTTCATCCCACAGCGCCAGTTCTGCTTACCAAAAGTGGCCCACTGGGCACATTATATCATAACCTCAACCTTCATATCAAGAAAGGTGAGGTTCTTACCCATTTAAAGTTTGAGAATAGGTTAAGGTCGTTTCGACCCTAAGGCCTCTAATCATTCGCTTTACCAGATAAGATTATTTTCCATAATTATTAAATGCACCAGCTATCCTGAGGGAAACTTCGGAGGGAACCAGCTACTAGATGGTTCGATTGGTCTTTCGCCCCTATACTCAATTCTGACAATCGATTTGCACGTCAGAACTGTTTCGGTCTTCCATCAGGGTTTCCCCTGACTTCAACCTGATCAAGTATAGTTCACCATCTTTCGGGACACAGCATATATGCTCAAGGTACGCTCCAGTTAGAGGTATAAATAATAATAAATTATCATTATACATAACTATATGGAACGCCCCGGGATTGAATTAATAATCTAAATTTATTAGATTAAAAATTAATCCCAATTAAATAAAGTTAAGTTATTTATGCTATTGGGTTTAATATAACCCAATAACTTGCACATATGTTAGACTCCTTGGTCCGTGTTTCAAGACGGGTCCCGAAGGTATCCTGAATCTTACGCATTGTTAATCATATAAATGCATACGATAATAATAAAATCATAGATTTCGAAATTATTGTAAAATTCAAATGAATTTTAGCATTATATATAATAAAATCTATCAACACTTTATCAAATCACTAGCAATTATTTTATGTTAATATGCTAAAAGCAAATTAATTGGAATAAACTTAAAACCAGTGATCTTTTGATAAATATTTTTATGTTAATAGATTACAATGTCCTTATATGAAAAAAATGCACACTATTTATTATAATATTAATTAAAATATTATAAATATAATGATGAATTTTTCATAACGGATATTCAGGTTCATCGGGCTTAACCTCTAAGCAGTTTCACGTACTATTTAACTCTCTATTCAGAGTTCTTTTCAACTTTCCCTCACGGTACTTGTTTACTATCGGTCTCTTGGTTATATTTAGTTTTAGATGGAGTTTACCACCCACTTAGTGCTGCACTATCAAGCAACACGACTCTTTGGAAATATCTTTCTAATAATCATTAACGTTATACGGGCCTGGCACCCTCTATGGGTAAATGGCCTCATTTAAGAAGGACTTAAATCGTTAATTTCTCATACTAGATATTAAGATATGCCATACACTGCATCTCACATTTGCCATATAGACAAAGTGACTTAGTGCTGAACTATTTTCTTTTCGCTCGCCGCTACTAAGAAAATCCTTGTTAGTTTCTTTTCCTCCC
>CAXASM010000035.1:47500-50000 GCA_963971545.1 Philophylla caesio
ACATAATAGAATAAGTTAATATGTTAATAAAACTCTGTTTGTTAAGTCATACGAATTCCAACTTTAAACTTTTCATATCGTTATTAACTATATTAAGTCATACGAATTCCAAATTTTCATACAACTGTCAATAATTCTGTACCCAACTTACATAAATGTTTTCTCAAATGTACACCTCACAAAACCAAAAATGTATGGAAGTGAAACTTATATGAGTTAATAAAATTAATACTTATATGAAAACTTTAAACTAGTATGAGCTCATATAGTTAATACTTATATGAAAAGATAAATTAATAACTATATGAAAAGTTAAATGAATACATATATGAAAACTTGAAACAATTAACAGTTCATAAAGTTAATACTTATATAAAAAGTTGCATTAATACTAATATGAAAACTTGGAAATAATATGAGTTCATATAGTTAATATTTATATGCAAAGTTAAATTAATACTTATATGAAAAGTTAAATGAACACTTATATGACAACTTGAAACAAGTAACAGTTTAATTAGTTCAAACTTATATGAAAAGTTGCATTAATACTAATATGAAAACTTGAAACTAGTATGAGTTCATATAGTTAATACTTATAAGAAAAGTTAAATTAATACCTATATGAAAAGTTAAATGAATACTTATATGAAAACTTGAAGCTAGTAAGAGTTCATAATTATATGAAAAGTTGTTGCATTAATTCTTATATGAAAACTGGAAACTAGTATGAGCTCATATAGTTAATACTTATATGAAAAGATAAATTAATAACTATATGAAAAGTTAAATGAATACATATATGAAAACTTGAAACAATTAACAGTTCATAAAGTTAATACTTATATAAAAAGTTGCATTAATACTAATATGAAAACTTGGAAATAATATGAGTTCATATAGTTAATATTTATATGCAAAGTTAAATTAATACTTATATGAAAAGTTAAATGAACACTTATATGACAACTTGAAACAAGTAACAGTTTAATTAGTTCAAACTTATATGAAAAGTTGCATTAATACTAATATGAAAACTTGAAACTAGTATGAGTTCATATAGTTAATACTTATAAGAAAAGTTAAATTAATACCTATATGAAAAGTTAAATGAATACTTATATGAAAACTTGAAGCTAGTAAGAGTTCATAATTATATGAAAAGTTGTTGCATTAATTCTTATATGAAAACTTGAAACTAGTAGGAGTTCATATAGTTAATACTTATATGAAAAGTTAAATTAATAACTATATGAAAACTTGAACCTAGTAAGAGTTCATAATTATATGAAAAGTTGTTGCATTAATTCTTATATGAAAACTGGAAACTAGTATGAGCTCATATAGTTAATACTTATATGAAAAGATAAATTAATAACTATATGAAAAGTTAAATGAATACATATATGAAAACTTGAAACAATTAACAGTTCATAAAGTTAATACTTATATAAAAAGTTGCATTAATACTAATATGAAAACTTGGAAATAATATGAGTTCATATAGTTAATATTTATATGCAAAGTTAAATTAATACTTATATGAAAAGTTAAATGAACACTTATATGACAACTTGAAACAAGTAACAGTTTAATTAGTTCAAACTTATATGAAAAGTTGCATTAATACTAATATGAAAACTTGAAACTAGTATGAGTTCATATAGTTAATACTTATAAGAAAAGTTAAATTAATACCTATATGAAAAGTTAAATGAATACTTATATGAAAACTTGAAGCTAGTAAGAGTTCATAATTATATGAAAAGTTGTTGCATTAATTCTTATATGAAAACTGGAAACTAGTATGAGCTCATATAGTTAATACTTATATGAAAAGATAAATTAATAACTATATGAAAAGTTAAATGAATACATATATGAAAACTTGAAACAATTAACAGTTCATAAAGTTAATACTTATATAAAAAGTTGCATTAATACTAATATGAAAACTTGGAAATAATATGAGTTCATATAGTTAATATTTATATGCAAAGTTAAATTAATACTTATATGAAAAGTTAAATGAACACTTATATGACAACTTGAAACAAGTAACAGTTTAATTAGTTCAAACTTATATGAAAAGTTGCATTAATACTAATATGAAAACTTGAAACTAGTATGAGTTCATATAGTTAATACTTATAAGAAAAGTTAAATTAATACCTATATGAAAAGTTAAATGAATACTTATATGAAAACTTGAAGCTAGTAAGAGTTCATAATTATATGAAAAGTTGTTGCATTAATTCTTATATGAAAACTTGAAACTAGTAGGAGTTCATATAGTTAATACTTATATGAAAAGTTAAATTAATAACTATATGAAAACTTGAACCTAGTAAGAGTTCATAATTATATGAAAAGTTGTTGCATTAATTCTTATATGAAAACTGGAAACTAGTATGAGCTCATATAGTTAATACTTATATGAAAAGATAAATTAATAACTATATGAAAAGTTAAATGAATACATATATGAAAACTTGAAACA
>CAXASM010000035.1:55000-65000 GCA_963971545.1 Philophylla caesio
CACACATCACCGCATATGACCCCTGACAATTTTGCTGTATTGCAAACATCATCAATGTCTGGCAAGCGCTCTAGCCACGACCGAAGCATACACCGGGCAACCCTCCGACAACATAAAGTGGTCGGCCGGTCTACCCTTAAATGCGCAGTTACGGCAACGCAATGCATTGCCACACTCTCCCACACGGTGACCCTCCTCCCCACATCTGCGACAGACGTCCGCTTCCATCTTGCATTCACTCACTCTGTGCTCAAAACTCAAGCATCTAAAACACCCCTGAACCACTCTGTCACTTCGCACCCGGAAGGAGAACCACTTGACGTAGCACCTTCCTGCTGCAAGGAGGTGGGACATTAACTCGTCCGTACCCTCCAAAACAACATTCACTACCCCATCAGGATCCACCTCCCAAGCACGACTTACCAACCTCACATCCGTATCCAGGCACTCCGGCTTAACCTTCCGACAATTCAACCGGAACAACTCCGTCATGAATTCAGTAGGGGAAATTCCCTTACTTACACCCAAAACCACTACCCTAGGCCCACGCCTCATGTTTACACTCACATTCAAACCCATTTCACAAAAACGTTGGTTATTCACCAACTTATCCCTCTCCGCCACAGACGGAGTACGGATAACCACTCCCCCATCTCTCATAGGCCTCACATCATGAACTCTCACACCCAGCGAAGGCCCAACATCTTTCATTATCTTGTTCATAACCTCACCAGAGGTTGCCCCAACGGCCTTGCCTCTCACAATAGCTGACCAAGTCTCCACCGGCTTGACGACCACCGCAGCAGGCGCCAGCGGCGCAACCACCGGTACCGACTTTTGCGCCACAGCCCTATTTTCCCGAACAACAACATTCTTTCTTCCTGGTCGTAACCCCGCTACCTGACCACGGAGAAGGGCATTCTCGGCAATTTCCGTCATTAGGAGCGTCTCGAACTCCGAGCACAACTCCATCAGCCTCTTCGCCGCAGCCTGGTTACCACCACCCAATCCGAAAACAGTTTCCATAACCTTAGCAGTTACCTCCTTCATTCCTCGAATCGACGCTACCCCCTTTTCCTTTAACCCATCCAAAGCCATCGACGCCCTTTCATCACCCCCCTTAACCTCCCGCTCTCTCTCCAACACCACAGGATCAATAACCGCAGCGCCTCCCTTCCATGCACCAGCTACCTTCACCGAACACACACTGTCAGACGATGAGCTGATACTTTCATCCCTCCGCCCTGCCACTACCGCATTAGCCGCCCCTACGCTATTACCCGTACTATCATCCGATGAGGTACTACTCCTTACCATCCGCGTTACACCCACAGCCTTAGCATTACTAGCTTTACTCGAGCTCTTACCTACCCTATCATTGCTGTTCATCGATGGCTTATTACTACCAACCACCCCACCCAATTTCTTGGAGGCTTTATCCCCCCGCCCTACTAAACCACCCTGACGCTTTCCTAATACCTCGCTTTTTTCCTTACCTACCTCCGAATGCAACACCTTCAGATAGGCCTTGAGCCTCGGCGGAGACTGCTTAACAACCTTATCCTCAGACGAACTCATCAAGGTATCCTCACCGGAGTCATCAGCATCTCCAGAGGCCTTCTTCAACTTCTTCTTCCCCATACTGCGGTCCTTGTTGAGACACGCACGAACACACGGGGCCGACCCAGACGGAAGCACCCAACAATTTGTTCACGAAGAACAATACAGCAAACACTACTCACACAACTCTTTACTGCCAGCTATGCTGAACAATGGTCACCTAAAAACTCCCGCCGGACGGAACTTGCTCCCCGTAACGAGAAAAAGATCGACCGGTGTGGTATAGCGCACAAAAACGTACAGCCAGGCAAACGCTTACCGTCACGAACGGAACTCCCGCTTGAACGCAGTGATCCCACAAAAAACCACAACTAAATACACGAAAAATACCCACACACTACCAAAAAATCCCGAAATCCGGCAAAAAAGCCGAAAACCCCCAAAAAATGCCCAAAAAATCCCGAAATCCCCCAAAAAATCCAAAAATCCCCCACTTTTGAAATTTCCAAAAATTTTGGGACTAGTTCCAAAACTGGTCCAAAAGTGGTCCCACACTGGTTACCCCAGACTGGTTCCCAAACCCCTTCCCAACTGGTACAAAAAATACCACTCTTTTCACTCCCGAAAAACTGGTTCCAAACTGGTTCCAAACTGGTTACCCAAAACTGGTTACCCAACCCACTCCCAACTACTCGGAAAAGATCAGTACGATATTTCTGTCACTAAGAAAACACTCACCTGCACTAGCAGAGACGCCAAAAATTCGATGCACAAATTCCCGGAACTGCACCAAAGCCAACTTTGGCAACAAATTCCCCGAATTTCACCGGCACTAACTTGCCAAAACAAATTCCCGGAATTTCACCGGCACTGACTTGCCACAAAAATTCCCGGAATTAGCTTACAAATATACTCACTCAATATGAACTACTGCACAGCGGCACAGCAATTACACCGAAAAACACAAATATATTTACGCAATAGAATTTAGTTGAAGTACAGCGGTACAACAACAATTCACAAGCAAAAGCACAACAAACACAAGGAAAAAGACTAAAAAACACAATTCAACTTGCCGCGAATTAAAAAGCACGTCTGCTCAACTCAAACACCACAATCAGAATGTATAGTAGATAGGGACAGAATCCGTAGTGTTTAACGTGGGTACCTGCCGGTGTCAGCCTAACCCCACGGCGCTCAAAAGCACAGCGGATCAAATTAATGCGTTGATCAGCGCCCCGAAATGCTTGCGCATTTTCGGTACCAATTGGCAGTGCGGCATGGACACACTAACCACCTTGGTAAGGTTCGAGGCCCATCTAAAACCTCTGCCATTCTATGGGTCCGGCACCCGGTTGCAATGCAACTCCACACTGAGATTGCCCACAAATGTAGGAACAAACTCTACCCGCACTTGGGTATTAAACCACAGCCACCACGTGTACTCCCCGAAGGGCCGCACCCGATGAACAGGAAGGACAAGCTCAATGAGCAAGTCCTGGGCCGTCCTGCTCTCCCGTGGCACCAATATTTCAAGTCTAAGGTTAGACCTCGCAGCCCCGTCACTGTTGACGAACAGACCACTTCCAGTTGAGCTCTCCATACGCTCCGGACTGACCGCCACTCACTGGATTTTAGTCGCCTCTTACGACAGGCATACCTACCTCGGGCATATTCTTTCCCCAAACCCGCAGGGGGTAAATGGATTTTAGTCGCCTCTTACGACAGGCATTTCTACCATGGACATATTCTTTCCCCTAACCCATAGGGGGCATTCCACACAAATCACACCAAAGAACGTCTTCGTCGCGCAAACACCACACGCGCAAAATCGCTCAAAAAACGAACACTCTCCTCATCACACATCAACAATGTCTGGCAAGCGCTCTAGCCACGACCGAAGCATACACCGGGCAACCCTCCGACAACATAAAGTGGTCGGCCGGTCTACCCTTAAATGCGCAGTTACGGCAACGCAATGCATTGCCACACTCTCCCACACGGTGACCCTCCTCCCCACATCTGCGACAGACGTCCGCTTCCATCTTGCATTCACTCACTCTGTGCTCAAAACTCAAGCATCTAAAACACCCCTGAACCACTCTGTCACTTCGCACCCGGAAGGAGAACCACTTGACGTAGCACCTTCCTGCTGCAAGGAGGTGGGACATTAACTCGTCCGTACCCTCCAAAACAACATTCACTACCCCATCAGGATCCACCTCCCAAGCACGACTTACCAACCTCACATCCGTATCCAGGCACTCCGGCTTAACCTTCCGACAATTCAACCGGAACAACTCCGTCATGAATTCAGTAGGGGAAATTCCCTTACTTACACCCAAAACCACTACCCTAGGCCCACGCCTCATGTTTACACTCACATTCAAACCCATTTCACAAAAACGTTGGTTATTCACCAACTTATCCCTCTCCGCCACAGACGGAGTACGGATAACCACTCCCCCATCTCTCATAGGCCTCACATCATGAACTCTCACACCCAGCGAAGGCCCAACATCTTTCATTATCTTGTTCATAACCTCACCAGAGGTTGCCCCAACGGCCTTGCCTCTCACAATAGCTGACCAAGTCTCCACCGGCTTGACGACCACCGCAGCAGGCGCCAGCGGCGCAACCACCGGTACCGACTTTTGCGCCACAGCCCTATTTTCCCGAACAACAACATTCTTTCTTCCTGGTCGTAACCCCGCTACCTGACCACGGAGAAGGGCATTCTCGGCAATTTCCGTCATTAGGAGCGTCTCGAACTCCGAGCACAACTCCATCAGCCTCTTCGCCGCAGCCTGGTTACCACCACCCAATCCGAAAACAGTTTCCATAACCTTAGCAGTTACCTCCTTCATTCCTCGAATCGACGCTACCCCCTTTTCCTTTAACCCATCCAAAGCCATCGACGCCCTTTCATCACCCCCCTTAACCTCCCGCTCTCTCTCCAACACCACAGGATCAATAACCGCAGCGCCTCCCTTCCATGCACCAGCTACCTTCACCGAACACACACTGTCAGACGATGAGCTGATACTTTCATCCCTCCGCCCTGCCACTACCGCATTAGCCGCCCCTACGCTATTACCCGTACTATCATCCGATGAGGTACTACTCCTTACCATCCGCGTTACACCCACAGCCTTAGCATTACTAGCTTTACTCGAGCTCTTACCTACCCTATCATTGCTGTTCATCGATGGCTTATTACTACCAACCACCCCACCCAATTTCTTGGAGGCTTTATCCCCCCGCCCTACTAAACCACCCTGACGCTTTCCTAATACCTCGCTTTTTTCCTTACCTACCTCCGAATGCAACACCTTCAGATAGGCCTTGAGCCTCGGCGGAGACTGCCTAACAACCTCATCCTCAGACGAACTCATCAAGGTATCCTCACCGGAGTCATCAGCATCTCCAGAGGCCTTCTTCAACTTCTTCTTCCCCATACTGCGGTCCTTGTTGAGACACGCACGAACACACGGGGCCGACCCAGACGGAAGCACCCAACAATTTGTTCACGAAGAACAATACAGCAAACACTACTCACACAACTCTTTACTGCCAGCTATGCTGAACAATGGTCACCTAAAAACTCCCGCCGGACGGAACTTGCTCCCCGTAACGAGAAAAAGATCGACCGGTGTGGTATAGCGCACAAAAACGTACAGCCAGGCAAACGCTTACCGTCACGAACGGAACTCCCGCTTGAACGCAGTGATCCCACAAAAAACCACAACTAAATACACGAAAAATACCCACACACTACCAAAAAATCCCGAAATCCGGCAAAAAAGCCGAAAACCCCCAAAAAATGCCCAAAAAATCCCGAAATCCCCCAAAAAATCCAAAAATCCCCCACTTTTGAAATTTCCAAAAATTTTGGGACTAGTTCCAAAACTGGTCCAAAAGTGGTCCCACACTGGTTACCCCAGACTGGTTCCCAAACCCCTTCCCAACTGGTACAAAAAATACCACTCTTTTCACTCCCGAAAAACTGGTTCCAAACTGGTTCCAAACTGGTTACCCAAAACTGGTTACCCAACCCACTCCCAACTACTCGGAAAAGATCAGTACGATATTTCTGTCACTAAGAAAACACTCACCTGCACTAGCAGAGACGCCAAAAATTCGATGCACAAATTCCCGGAACTGCACCAAAGCCAACTTTGGCAACAAATTCCCCGAATTTCACCGGCACTAACTTGCCAAAACAAATTCCCGGAATTTCACCGGCACTGACTTGCCACAAAAATTCCCGGAATTAGCTTACAAATATACTCACTCAATATGAACTACTGCACAGCGGCACAGCAATTACACCGAAAAACACAAATATATTTACGCAATAGAATTTAGTTGAAGTACAGCGGTACAACAACAATTCACAAGCAAAAGCACAACAAACACAAGGAAAAAGACTAAAAAACACAATTCAACTTGCCGCGAATTAAAAAGCACGTCTGCTCAACTCAAACACCACAATCAGAATGAGTAGATAGGGACAGAGGGAATCTCGTTAATCCATTCATGCGCGTCACTAATTAGATGACGAGGCATTTGGCTACCTTAAGAGAGTCATAGTTACTCCCGCCGTTTACCCGCGCTTACTTGAATTTCTTCACTTTGACATTCAGAGCACTGGGCAGAAATCACATTGTGTCAACACCCGTTAGGGCCATCACAATGCTTTGTTTTAATTAGACAGTCGGATTCCCCAAGTCCGTGCCAGTTCTGAATTGATTGTTAATTGATAATCGTTATAATTTAAAAGGAATACAAATCTTACGATATATATACCTTAAAGATTTTAGCAAGAAAGTTCCACAATTGGCTACGTAACTACTATCCGGGGAACAAGAATCGAAATTCTCTATTTACCCAGAACGAGTACATAAACCATGGTATTGCTTCCCAATCAAGCCCGACTATCTCAATCTTCAGAGCCAATCCTTATCCCGAAGTTACGGATCTAATTTGCCGACTTCCCTTACCTACATTATTCTATCGACTAGAGACTCTTCACCTTGGAGACCAGCTGCGGATATTGGTACGGCCTGTTGAGAAGTTTGCGTGACCCCACCATAAATTTTCAAGGTCCGAGGAGAAAATATCGACACAACAGTAAATGTCATGCTCTTCTAGTCCATCTACCATATCTCTCTTCGAAAGACTTCCATGGTAGTACGACTATAAAACAGAAAAGAAAACTCTTCCGATACCTCTCGACGGCTTCTTTATGGTCGTTCCTGTTGCCAGGATGAGCACAAGGCCCATTTTTAATAACAAACGGATACTCAACAGGTTACGGAATTGGAACCGTATTCCCTTTCGTTCAAAATTATTCAAGTGCTTAATAATTAAAAATTTTTTTTTTTTTATAAATAAATTCTTATTAAAACTTGAAAATTTTCGGCTTTCGCCTTGAACTTAGGACCGACTAACTCGTGATCAACCACTGTTCACACGAAACCCTTCTCCACTTCAGTCCTCCAAGGTCTCATTCGATTATTTGCTACTACCACCAAGATCTGTACCAATGGCGGCTCCATGCAGGCTTACGCCAAACACTTCTAAGCACACCATTGTACCCTCCTACTCACTAAAGTTTCAAAATTTATAATACAATCGTAAAATTGTATAATAAATCATGTACTTTAGCGGTAATGTATAGGTATACAACTTAAGCGCCATCCATTTTAAGGGCTAGTTGCTTCGGCAGGTGAGTTGTTACACACTCCTTAGCGGATTACGACTTCCATGTCCACCGTCCTGCTGTTTTAAGCAACCAACGCCTTTCATGGTATCTGCATGAGTTGTTAATTTAGGCACCGTAACATTACGTTTGGTTCATCCCACAGCGCCAGTTCTGCTTACCAAAAGTGGCCCACTGGGCACATTATATCATAACCTCAACCTTCATATCAAGAAAGGTGAGGTTCTTACCCATTTAAAGTTTGAGAATAGGTTAAGGTCGTTTCGACCCTAAGGCCTCTAATCATTCGCTTTACCAGATAAGATTATTTTCCATAATTATTAAATGCACCAGCTATCCTGAGGGAAACTTCGGAGGGAACCAGCTACTAGATGGTTCGATTGGTCTTTCGCCCCTATACTCAATTCTGACAATCGATTTGCACGTCAGAACTGTTTCGGTCTTCCATCAGGGTTTCCCCTGACTTCAACCTGATCAAGTATAGTTCACCATCTTTCGGGACACAGCATATATGCTCAAGGTACGCTCCAGTTAGAGGTATAAATAATAATAAATTATCATTATACATAACTATATGGAACGCCCCGGGATTGAATTAATAATCTAAATTTATTAGATTAAAAATTAATCCCAATTAAATAAAGTTAAGTTATTTATGCTATTGGGTTTAATATAACCCAATAACTTGCACATATGTTAGACTCCTTGGTCCGTGTTTCAAGACGGGTCCCGAAGGTATCCTGAATCTTACGCATTGTTAATCATATAAATGCATACGATAATAATAAAATCATAGATTTCGAAATTATTGTAAAATTCAAATGAATTTTAGCATTATATATAATAAAATCTATCAACACTTTATCAAATCACTAGCAATTATTTTATGTTAATATGCTAAAAGCAAATTAATTGGAATAAACTTAAAACCAGTGATCTTTTGATAAATATTTTTATGTTAATAGATTACAATGTCCTTATATGAAAAAAATGCACACTATTTATTATAATATTAATTAAAATATTATAAATATAATGATGAATTTTTCATAACGGATATTCAGGTTCATCGGGCTTAACCTCTAAGCAGTTTCACGTACTATTTAACTCTCTATTCAGAGTTCTTTTCAACTTTCCCTCACGGTACTTGTTTACTATCGGTCTCTTGGTTATATTTAGTTTTAGATGGAGTTTACCACCCACTTAGTGCTGCACTATCAAGCAACACGACTCTTTGGAAATATCTTTCTAATAATCATTAACGTTATACGGGCCTGGCACCCTCTATGGGTAAATGGCCTCATTTAAGAAGGACTTAAATCGTTAATTTCTCATACTAGATATTAAGATATGCCATACACTGCATCTCACATTTGCCATATAGACAAAGTGACTTAGTGCTGAACTATTTTCTTTTCGCTCGCCGCTACTAAGAAAATCCTTGTTAGTTTCTTTTCCTCCCCTCATTAATATGCTTAAATTCAGGGGGTAATCCCATATGAGTTGAGGTTGTATAAGAATTTGTTAAATCTTATTACATAAAAATAATATTTATATATATTTGTTATTTATTACAGTATAAAATCTTTTCATCCGAAATTAAATAACAGATTAATTGTAAAAATTCAACATCATTTTATCAATTGTTAAATGTAAAAATATATATGATGAGGCAATTCTAGAATAAAAGCATTTTACGCTAGACATTCCTCATATATATATTTATTTAAATATATAAATTTTAAATAAAGTTGAAATTTTAAGAGAATACTAAGATTTTTTTACTTTTAAATTTCGAGGATTTTAACACATATATATTACATATATATCATTATTTTTTATATTATTAATATTATGGATTATATAATTTGACAATGCAAAAAATACCAATCCAATAAATATACTATATGCTTAAATTCGTTTTTTTTTTTTCATATAAAAGAATAAGCAACTTATTTAGCATAGTCTTACAACCCTCAACCATATGTAGTCCAAGCAGCACTTTAAAATTAATTAAAGTACATAACAGCATGGACTGCAATATGCGTTCAAAATGTCGATGTTCATGTGTCCTGCAGTTCACACGATGACGCACAGTTTGCTGCGTTCTTCATCGACCCAAGAGCCGAGTGATCCACCGCTTAGAGTGATAAATTTTTGTTTCAATTGTATAATGTCAAATAATTTTGTTTATTTAATAAAAGAGCATAAAAGAAGAGAATACATTATTATATAATAATAGCATATTTTTTTTCGCTTTAAAATTTTATCTCTCCTCCTCCCTCTATCAATAAATCACATAATTTTAAACCCAAACATGTTAAAGTTGCGCATGTCTCAGATCACAACAACTGCATTTCTCCTTTCTCCCCAAAGTTTTAAATATTTCTTATATAGCAAATAATAAAAGAGTAAAGAGAACTACAAACGTTGCTGCGAGCAAATTAACTTATCAATTTTTTTTTTTTTAATTTAATTAATAAGTACAACGAATTATGTTTAAAGGTCTTTCTTTATGTATATAATAAAAAAAAAAAAAAAAAACATTTCAAGATGTTAAGAATCATTGGTCCACCAAATCTTCGTAGAACAAATCGAAATGAAAAGAACAAAAAAAAAATGTTTATTAACAAGCGTTAAACAAATTTTTTTTTATTTTTTGTTCTTTTTCTTTGTTTGTATATAATTGACAAAAAAAAAAAAAACATTTCAAAA
>CAXASM010000035.1:67500-72500 GCA_963971545.1 Philophylla caesio
TCATAATACGGTATTTTATCACATACACATACATACATACATTCTTGAAGCATTATTATTTACAATATCCATATTTTTCCATTGCCACTTTAGTATGTATGAGGTGATAAATACCGCACTATGAAAAAAGAATTTTCGTTCTCTAAACACATTAATAATATATTTGTATATTTTATGTAAGAACGATATTTCTTCTTAATATGCCATTTTTCAAATAATATCATTTAAAATACATTTTACTATATTTTAATGCATTTTTCTTACATCTCTATAAAAAGATGAACATTTTGGTAACTGATATGAAATTAATAATTTCACTTTATCTTTTACATTATTATATTTTTCAATAATATAAGTACCTACATTAATTAATCGTATATTAACGATAAATTTTTTTATATAACACACTCAATATAACAACACTCCTCATCATCATCATCATCATCATCATCATCATCATCACATATGTAACGATAAGAAGAGATACCATCTACGATGTTAGAATAAAACATAAATTTTCTGTTATTTATATACTTATAAACAACCAATTTATTTCTATTTGAACTAACTGTAGAAGAACTTGGTATAAATATTTATATATTAACTCATTCATTAACGCTTCTAAATTCACATTTAAGCATAAATATGTTTATTAAAATTCTCATATAACTATAATTTAAAGTTTTCATATCGTTATTAACTATATTAAGTCATACGAATTCCAACTTTTCATACAAGTATTAAAGATTTTGAACAAATTCTCATATATAACTATAATTTAAAGTTATCACATAGTCATTAACTCAATTAAGTCATACGAATTCCAACCTTAAAGTTTTCATATCGTTATTAACTATATTAAGTCATACGAATTCCAACTTTTCATACAAGTATTAAAGATTTTCACAAATTCTTATATAACTATAATTTAAAGTTATCACATAGTTATTAACTCTGTTAGTTATGTCATACGAATTCCAACTTTAAAGTTTTCATATAGTTATTAACTATATTAAGTCAAACAAATTCCAACTTTCCATACAAGTATTAAAGATTTTGAACAAATTCTTTTACAACTATAATTTAAAGTTATCACATAGTAAATTAACTCTGTTAAGTCATACGAATTCCAACTAAAAAGTTTTCATATAATTATTAACTCTATTAAGTCATACAAATTCCAACTTTTCATACAAGTATTAAAGATTTTGAACAAATTCTTACATAACTATAATTTAAAGTAATCACATAATAGAATAAGTTAATATGTTAATAAAACTCTGTTTGTTAAGTCATACGAATTCCAACTTTAAACTTTTCATATCGTTATTAACTATATTAAGTCATACGAATTCCAAATTTTCATACAACTGTCAATAATTCTGTACCCAACTTACATAAATGTTTTCTCAAATGTACACCTCACAAAACCAAAAATGTATGGAAGTGAAACTTATATGAGTTAATAAAATTAATACTTATATGAAAACTTTAAACTAGTATGAGCTCATATAGTTAATACTTATATGAAAAGATAAATTAATAACTATATGAAAAGTTAAATGAATACATATATGAAAACTTGAAACAATTAACAGTTCATAAAGTTAATACTTATATAAAAAGTTGCATTAATACTAATATGAAAACTTGGAAATAATATGAGTTCATATAGTTAATATTTATATGCAAAGTTAAATTAATACTTATATGAAAAGTTAAATGAACACTTATATGACAACTTGAAACAAGTAACAGTTTAATTAGTTCAAACTTATATGAAAAGTTGCATTAATACTAATATGAAAACTTGAAACTAGTATGAGTTCATATAGTTAATACTTATAAGAAAAGTTAAATTAATACCTATATGAAAAGTTAAATGAATACTTATATGAAAACTTGAAGCTAGTAAGAGTTCATAATTATATGAAAAGTTGTTGCATTAATTCTTATATGAAAACTGGAAACTAGTATGAGCTCATATAGTTAATACTTATATGAAAAGATAAATTAATAACTATATGAAAAGTTAAATGAATACATATATGAAAACTTGAAACAATTAACAGTTCATAAAGTTAATACTTATATAAAAAGTTGCATTAATACTAATATGAAAACTTGGAAATAATATGAGTTCATATAGTTAATATTTATATGCAAAGTTAAATTAATACTTATATGAAAAGTTAAATGAACACTTATATGACAACTTGAAACAAGTAACAGTTTAATTAGTTCAAACTTATATGAAAAGTTGCATTAATACTAATATGAAAACTTGAAACTAGTATGAGTTCATATAGTTAATACTTATAAGAAAAGTTAAATTAATACCTATATGAAAAGTTAAATGAATACTTATATGAAAACTTGAAGCTAGTAAGAGTTCATAATTATATGAAAAGTTGTTGCATTAATTCTTATATGAAAACTTGAAACTAGTAGGAGTTCATATAGTTAATACTTATATGAAAAGTTAAATTAATAACTATATGAAAACTTGAACCTAGTAAGAGTTCATAATTATATGAAAAGTTGTTGCATTAATTCTTATATGAAAACTGGAAACTAGTATGAGCTCATATAGTTAATACTTATATGAAAAGATAAATTAATAACTATATGAAAAGTTAAATGAATACATATATGAAAACTTGAAACAATTAACAGTTCATAAAGTTAATACTTATATAAAAAGTTGCATTAATACTAATATGAAAACTTGGAAATAATATGAGTTCATATAGTTAATATTTATATGCAAAGTTAAATTAATACTTATATGAAAAGTTAAATGAACACTTATATGACAACTTGAAACAAGTAACAGTTTAATTAGTTCAAACTTATATGAAAAGTTGCATTAATACTAATATGAAAACTTGAAACTAGTATGAGTTCATATAGTTAATACTTATAAGAAAAGTTAAATTAATACCTATATGAAAAGTTAAATGAATACTTATATGAAAACTTGAAGCTAGTAAGAGTTCATAATTATATGAAAAGTTGTTGCATTAATTCTTATATGAAAACTGGAAACTAGTATGAGCTCATATAGTTAATACTTATATGAAAAGATAAATTAATAACTATATGAAAAGTTAAATGAATACATATATGAAAACTTGAAACAATTAACAGTTCATAAAGTTAATACTTATATAAAAAGTTGCATTAATACTAATATGAAAACTTGGAAATAATATGAGTTCATATAGTTAATATTTATATGCAAAGTTAAATTAATACTTATATGAAAAGTTAAATGAACACTTATATGACAACTTGAAACAAGTAACAGTTTAATTAGTTCAAACTTATATGAAAAGTTGCATTAATACTAATATGAAAAATTGAAACTAGTATGAGTTCATATAGTTAATACTTATAAGAAAAGTTAAATTAATACCTATATGAAAAGTTAAATGAATACTTATATGAAAACTTGAAGCTAGTAAGAGTTCATAATTATATGAAAAGTTGTTGCATTAATTCTTATATGAAAACTTGAAACTAGTAGGAGTTCATATAGTTAATACTTATATGAAAAGTTAAATTAATAACTATATGAAAACTTGAACCTAGTAAGAGTTCATAATTATATGAAAAGTTGTTGCATTAATTCTTATATGAAAACTGGAAACTAGTATGAGCTCATATAGTTAATACTTATATGAAAAGATAAATTAATAACTATATGAAAAGTTAAATGAATACATATATGAAAACTTGAAACAATTAACAGTTCATAAAGTTAATACTTATATAAAAAGTTGCATTAATACTAATATGAAAACTTGGAAATAATATGAGTTCATATAGTTAATATTTATATGCAAAGTTAAATTAATACTTATATGAAAAGTTAAATGAATACTTATATGAAAACTTGAAACTAGTAGGAGTTCATATAGTTAATACTTATATGAAAAGTTGCATTAATACTAATAAATATTTTCCATATAAGTATTAACTATATAAACTCATACTAGTTTCAAAGTTGTCATATAAGTATTAATACAATCACCAACTACTTTTCATATTGTATGAACTCTTATTCTTACTGCAATTTTGCAAATAAGTATTAAAACAATTTATCAACAACGTATATGAGAACTTGAAACATTCATACAAGTATAAATTTAATTTTCCATATAAGTATTAACTATATAAACTCATACTAGTTTCAAAGTTGTCATATAAGTATTAATACAATCACCAACTACTTTTCATATTGTATGAACTCTTATTCTTACTGCAATTTTGCAAATAAGTATTAAAACAATTTATCAACAACGTATATGAGAACTTGAAACATTCATACAAGTATAAATTTAATTTTCCATATAAGTATTAACTATATAAACTCATACTAGTTTCATAGTTGTCATATAAGTATTAATACAATCACCAACTACTTTTCATATTGTATGAACTCTTACTGCAATTTTGCAAATAAGTATTAAAACAATTTATCAACAACGTATATGAGAACTTGAAACATTCATACAAGTATAAATTTAATTTTCCATATAAGTATTAACTATATATAAACTCATACTAGTTTCAAAGTTGTCATATAAGTATTAATACAATCACCAACTACTTTTCATATTGTATGAACTCTTACTGCAATTTTGCAAATAAGTATTAAAACAATTTATCAACAACGTATATATGAAAACTTGAAACATTCATACAAGTATAAATTTAATTTTCCATATAAGTATTAACTATATAAACTCATACTAGTTTCAAAGTTGTCATATAAGTATTAATACAATCACCAACTCCTTTTCATATTGTATGAACTCTTACTGCAATTTTGCAAATAAGTATTAAAACAATTTATCAACAACGTATATGAGAACTTGAAACATTCATACAAGTATAAATTTAATTTTCCATATAAGTATTAACTATATATAAACTCATACTAGTTTCAAAGTTGTCATATAAGTATTAATACAATCACCAACTACTTTTCATAT
>CAXASM010000035.1:77500-82500 GCA_963971545.1 Philophylla caesio
TACACCCACAGCCTTAGCATTACTAGCTTTACTCGAGCTCTTACCTACCCTATCATTGCTGTTCATCGATGGCTTATTACTACCAACCACCCCACCCAATTTCTTGGAGGCTTTATCCCCCCGCCCTACTAAACCACCCTGACGCTTTCCTAATACCTCGCTTTTTTCCTTACCTACCTCCGAATGCAACACCTTCAGATAGGCCTTGAGCCTCGGCGGAGACTGCTTAACAACCTCATCCTCAGACGAACTCATCAAGGTATCCTCACCGGAGTCATCAGCATCTCCAGAGGCCTTCTTCAACTTCTTCTTCCCCATACTGCGGTCCTTGTTGAGACACGCACGAACACACGGGGCCGACCCAGACGGAAGCACCCAACAATTTGTTCACGAAGAACAATACAGCAAACACTACTCACACAACTCTTTACTGCCAGCTATGCTGAACAATGGTCACCTAAAAACTCCCGCCGGACGGAACTTGCTCCCCGTAACGAGAAAAAGATCGACCGGTGTGGTATAGCGCACAAAAACGTACAGCCAGGCAAACGCTTACCGTCACGAACGGAACTCCCGCTTGAACGCAGTGATCCCACAAAAAACCACAACTAAATACACGAAAAATACCCACACACTACCAAAAAATCCCGAAATCCGGCAAAAAAAGCCGAAACCCCCCAAAAAATGCCCAAAAAATCCCGAAATCCCCCAAAAAATCCAAAAATCCCCCACTTTTGAAATTTCCAAAAATTTTGGGACTAGTTCCAAAACTGGTCCAAAAGTGGTCCCACACTGGTTACCCCAGACTGGTTCCCAAACCCCTTCCCAACTGGTACAAAAAATACCACTCTTTTCACTCCCGAAAAACTGGTTCCAAACTGGTTCCAAACTGGTTACCCAAAACTGGTTACCCAACCCACTCCCAACTACTCGGAAAAGATCAGTACGATATTTCTGTCACTAAGAAAACACTCACCTGCACTAGCAGAGACGCCAAAAATTCGATGCACAAATTCCCGGAACTGCACCAAAGCCAACTTTGGCAACAAATTCCCCGAATTTCACCGGCACTAACTTGCCAAAACAAATTCCCGGAATTTCACCGGCACTGACTTGCCACAAAAATTCCCGGAATTAGCCTACAAATATACTCACTCAATATGAACTACTGCACAGCGGCACAGCAATTACACCGAAAAACACAAATATATTTACGCAATAGAATTTAGTTGAAGTACAGCGGTACAACAACAATTCACAAGCAAAAGCACAACAAACACAAGGAAAAAGACTAAAAAACACAATTCAACTTGCCGCGAATTAAAAAGCACGTCTGCTCAACTCAAACACCACAATCAGAATGAGTAGATAGGGACAGAGGGAATCTCGTTAATCCATTCATGCGCGTCACTAATTAGATGACGAGGCATTTGGCTACCTTAAGAGAGTCATAGTTACTCCCGCCGTTTACCCGCGCTTACTTGAATTTCTTCACTTTGACATTCAGAGCACTGGGCAGAAATCACATTGTGTCAACACCCGTTAGGGCCATCACAATGCTTTGTTTTAATTAGACAGTCGGATTCCCCAAGTCCGTGCCAGTTCTGAATTGATTGTTAATTGATAATCGTTATAATTTAAAAGGAATACAAATCTTACGATATATATACCTTAAAGATTTTAGCAAGAAAGTTCCACAATTGGCTACGTAACTACTATCCGGGGAACAAGAATCGAAATTCTCTATTTACCCAGAACGAGTACATAAACCATGGTATTGCTTCCCAATCAAGCCCGACTATCTCAATCTTCAGAGCCAATCCTTATCCCGAAGTTACGGATCTAATTTGCCGACTTCCCTTACCTACATTATTCTATCGACTAGAGACTCTTCACCTTGGAGACCAGCTGCGGATATTGGTACGGCCTGTTGAGAAGTTTGCGTGACCCCACCATAAATTTTCAAGGTCCGAGGAGAAAATATCGACACAACAGTAAATGTCATGCTCTTCTAGTCCATCTACCATATCTCTCTTCGAAAGACTTCCATGGTAGTACGACTATAAAACAGAAAAGAAAACTCTTCCGATACCTCTCGACGGCTTCTTTATGGTCGTTCCTGTTGCCAGGATGAGCACAAGGCCCATTTTTAATAACAAACGGATACTCAACAGGTTACGGAATTGGAACCGTATTCCCTTTCGTTCAAAATTATTCAAGTGCTTAATAATTAAAAATTTTTTTTTTTTTATAAATAAATTCTTATTAAAACTTGAAAATTTTCGGCTTTCGCCTTGAACTTAGGACCGACTAACTCGTGATCAACCACTGTTCACACGAAACCCTTCTCCACTTCAGTCCTCCAAGGTCTCATTCGATTATTTGCTACTACCACCAAGATCTGTACCAATGGCGGCTCCATGCAGGCTTACGCCAAACACTTCTAAGCACACCATTGTACCCTCCTACTCACTAAAGTTTCAAAATTTATAATACAATCGTAAAATTGTATAATAAATCATGTACTTTAGCGGTAATGTATAGGTATACAACTTAAGCGCCATCCATTTTAAGGGCTAGTTGCTTCGGCAGGTGAGTTGTTACACACTCCTTAGCGGATTACGACTTCCATGTCCACCGTCCTGCTGTTTTAAGCAACCAACGCCTTTCATGGTATCTGCATGAGTTGTTAATTTAGGCACCGTAACATTACGTTTGGTTCATCCCACAGCGCCAGTTCTGCTTACCAAAAGTGGCCCACTGGGCACATTATATCATAACCTCAACCTTCATATCAAGAAAGGTGAGGTTCTTACCCATTTAAAGTTTGAGAATAGGTTAAGGTCGTTTCGACCCTAAGGCCTCTAATCATTCGCTTTACCAGATAAGATTATTTTCCATAATTATTAAATGCACCAGCTATCCTGAGGGAAACTTCGGAGGGAACCAGCTACTAGATGGTTCGATTGGTCTTTCGCCCCTATACTCAATTCTGACAATCGATTTGCACGTCAGAACTGTTTCGGTCTTCCATCAGGGTTTCCCCTGACTTCAACCTGATCAAGTATAGTTCACCATCTTTCGGGACACAGCATATATGCTCAAGGTACGCTCCAGTTAGAGGTATAAATAATAATAAATTATCATTATACATAACTATATGGAACGCCCCGGGATTGAATTAATAATCTAAATTTATTAGATTAAAAATTAATCCCAATTAAATAAAGTTAAGTTATTTATGCTATTGGGTTTAATATAACCCAATAACTTGCACATATGTTAGACTCCTTGGTCCGTGTTTCAAGACGGGTCCCGAAGGTATCCTGAATCTTACGCATTGTTAATCATATAAATGCATACGATAATAATAAAATCATAGATTTCGAAATTATTGTAAAATTCAAATGAATTTTAGCATTATATATAATAAAATCTATCAACACTTTATCAAATCACTAGCAATTATTTTATGTTAATATGCTAAAAGCAAATTAATTGGAATAAACTTAAAACCAGTGATCTTTTGATAAATATTTTTATGTTAATAGATTACAATGTCCTTATATGAAAAAAATGCACACTATTTATTATAATATTAATTAAAATATTATAAATATAATGATGAATTTTTCATAACGGATATTCAGGTTCATCGGGCTTAACCTCTAAGCAGTTTCACGTACTATTTAACTCTCTATTCAGAGTTCTTTTCAACTTTCCCTCACGGTACTTGTTTACTATCGGTCTCTTGGTTATATTTAGTTTTAGATGGAGTTTACCACCCACTTAGTGCTGCACTATCAAGCAACACGACTCTTTGGAAATATCTTTCTAATAATCATTAACGTTATACGGGCCTGGCACCCTCTATGGGTAAATGGCCTCATTTAAGAAGGACTTAAATCGTTAATTTCTCATACTAGATATTAAGATATGCCATACACTGCATCTCACATTTGCCATATAGACAAAGTGACTTAGTGCTGAACTATTTTCTTTTCGCTCGCCGCTACTAAGAAAATCCTTGTTAGTTTCTTTTCCTCCCCTCATTAATATGCTTAAATTCAGGGGGTAATCCCATATGAGTTGAGGTTGTATAAGAATTTGTTAAATCTTATTACATAAAAATAATATTTATATATATTTGTTATTTATTACAGTATAAAATCTTTTCATCCGAAATTAAATAACAGATTAATTGTAAAAATTCAACATCATTTTATCAATTGTTAAATGTAAAAATATATATGATGAGGCAATTCTAGAATAAAAGCATTTTACGCTAGACATTCCTCATATATATATTTATTTAAATATATAAATTTTAAATAAAGTTGAAATTTTAAGAGAATACTAAGATTTTTTTACTTTTAAATTTCGAGGATTTTAACACATATATATTACATATATATCATTATTTTTTATATTATTAATATTATGGATTATATAATTTGACAATGCAAAAAATACCAATCCAATAAATATACTATATGCTTAAATTCGTTTTTTTTTTTTCATATAAAAGAATAAGCAACTTATTTAGCATAGTCTTACAACCCTCAACCATATGTAGTCCAAGCAGCACTTTAAAATTAATTAAAGTACATAACAGCATGGACTGCAATATGCGTTCAAAATGTCGATGTTCATGTGTCCTGCAGTTCACACGATGACGCACAGTTTGCTGCGTTCTTCATCGACCCAAGAGCCGAGTGATCCACCGCTTAGAGTGATAAATTTTTGTTTCAATTGTATAATGTCAAATAATTTTGTTTATTTAATAAAAGAGCATAAAAGAAGAGAATACATTATTATATAATAATAGCATATTTTTTTTCGCTTTAAAATTTTATCTCTCCTCCTCCCTCTATCAATAAATCACATAATTTTAAACCCAAACATGTTAAAGTTGCGCATGTCTCAGATCACAACAACTGCATTTCTCCTTTCTCCCCAAAGTTTTAAATATTTCTTATATAGCAAATAATAAAAGAGTA
>CAXASM010000035.1:85000-87500 GCA_963971545.1 Philophylla caesio
CCAATATAACGATCTAACGATCGCTTGGTTTTAGCCTAATAAAAGCACACGTTCCAAAAGGTCCGTGTTTATATTGCATGTATTAGCTCTAGAATTACCACAGTTATCCAAGTAACTGTTAACGATCTATGGAACCATAACTGATATAATGAGCCTTTTGCGGTTTCACTTTTAATTTGTTTGTACTTAGACATGCATGGCTTAATCTTTGAGACAAGCATATAACTACTGGCAGGATCAACCAGAATTATATTTTCAATATAATTTTTAATTAAAATGATACTTTCTATATTTGAAAATATCATAATACGGTATTTTATCACATACACATACATACATACATTCTTGAAGCATTATTATTTACAATATCCATATTTTTCCATTGCCACTTTAGTATGTATGAGGTGATAAATACCGCACTATGAAAAAAGAATTTTCGTTCTCTAAACACATTAATAATATATTTGTATATTTTATGTAAGAACGATATTTCTTCTTAATATGCCATTTTTCAAATAATATCATTTAAAATACATTTTACTATATTTTAATGCATTTTTCTTACATCTCTATAAAAAGATGAACATTTTGGTAACTGATATGAAATTAATAATTTCACTTTATCTTTTACATTATTATATTTTTCAATAATATAAGTACCTACATTAATTAATCGTATATTAACGATAAATTTTTTTATATAACACACTCAATATAACAACACTCCTCATCATCATCATCATCATCATCATCATCATCATCACATATGTAACGATAAGAAGAGATACCATCTACGATGTTAGAATAAAACATAAATTTTCTGTTATTTATATACTTATAAACAACCAATTTATTTCTATTTGAACTAACTGTAGAAGAACTTGGTATAAATATTTATATATTAACTCATTCATTAACGCTTCTAAATTCACATTTAAGCATAAATATGTTTATTAAAATTCTCATATAACTATAATTTAAAGTTTTCATATCGTTATTAACTATATTAAGTCATACGAATTCCAACTTTTCATACAAGTATTAAAGATTTTGAACAAATTCTCATATATAACTATAATTTAAAGTTATCACATAGTCATTAACTCAATTAAGTCATACGAATTCCAACCTTAAAGTTTTCATATCGTTATTAACTATATTAAGTCATACGAATTCCAACTTTTCATACAAGTATTAAAGATTTTCACAAATTCTTATATAACTATAATTTAAAGTTATCACATAGTTATTAACTCTGTTAGTTATGTCATACGAATTCCAACTTTAAAGTTTTCATATAGTTATTAACTATATTAAGTCAAACAAATTCCAACTTTCCATACAAGTATTAAAGATTTTGAACAAATTCTTTTACAACTATAATTTAAAGTTATCACATAGTAAATTAACTCTGTTAAGTCATACGAATTCCAACTAAAAAGTTTTCATATAATTATTAACTCTATTAAGTCATACAAATTCCAACTTTTCATACAAGTATTAAAGATTTTGAACAAATTCTTACATAACTATAATTTAAAGTAATCACATAATAGAATAAGTTAATATGTTAATAAAACTCTGTTTGTTAAGTCATACGAATTCCAACTTTAAACTTTTCATATCGTTATTAACTATATTAAGTCATACGAATTCCAAATTTTCATACAACTGTCAATAATTCTGTACCCAACTTACATAAATGTTTTCTCAAATGTACACCTCACAAAACCAAAAATGTATGGAAGTGAAACTTATATGAGTTAATAAAATTAATACTTATATGAAAACTTTAAACTAGTATGAGCTCATATAGTTAATACTTATATGAAAAGATAAATTAATAACTATATGAAAAGTTAAATGAATACATATATGAAAACTTGAAACAATTAACAGTTCATAAAGTTAATACTTATATAAAAAGTTGCATTAATACTAATATGAAAACTTGGAAATAATATGAGTTCATATAGTTAATATTTATATGCAAAGTTAAATTAATACTTATATGAAAAGTTAAATGAACACTTATATGACAACTTGAAACAAGTAACAGTTTAATTAGTTCAAACTTATATGAAAAGTTGCATTAATACTAATATGAAAACTTGAAACTAGTATGAGTTCATATAGTTAATACTTATAAGAAAAGTTAAATTAATACCTATATGAAAAGTTAAATGAATACTTATATGAAAACTTGAAGCTAGTAAGAGTTCATAATTATATGAAAAGTTGTTGCATTAATTCTTATATGAAAACTGGAAACTAGTATGAGCTCATATAGTTAATACTTATATGAAAAGATAAATTAATAACTATATGAAAAGTTAAATGAATACATATATGAAAACTTGAAACAATTAACAGTTCATAAAGTTAATACTTATATAAAAAGTTGCATTAATACTAATATGAAAACTTGGAAATAATATGAGTTCATATAGTTAATATTTATATGCAAAGTTAAATTAATACTTATATGAAAAGTTAAATG
>CAXASM010000035.1:92500-95000 GCA_963971545.1 Philophylla caesio
ACCTTAAGAGAGTCATAGTTACTCCCGCCGTTTACCCGCGCTTACTTGAATTTCTTCACTTTGACATTCAGAGCACTGGGCAGAAATCACATTGTGTCAACACCCGTTAGGGCCATCACAATGCTTTGTTTTAATTAGACAGTCGGATTCCCCAAGTCCGTGCCAGTTCTGAATTGATTGTTAATTGATAATCGTTATAATTTAAAAGGAATACAAATCTTACGATATATATACCTTAAAGATTTTAGCAAGAAAGTTCCACAATTGGCTACGTAACTACTATCCGGGGAACAAGAATCGAAATTCTCTATTTACCCAGAACGAGTACATAAACCATGGTATTGCTTCCCAATCAAGCCCGACTATCTCAATCTTCAGAGCCAATCCTTATCCCGAAGTTACGGATCTAATTTGCCGACTTCCCTTACCTACATTATTCTATCGACTAGAGACTCTTCACCTTGGAGACCAGCTGCGGATATTGGTACGGCCTGTTGAGAAGTTTGCGTGACCCCACCATAAATTTTCAAGGTCCGAGGAGAAAATATCGACACAACAGTAAATGTCATGCTCTTCTAGTCCATCTACCATATCTCTCTTCGAAAGACTTCCATGGTAGTACGACTATAAAACAGAAAAGAAAACTCTTCCGATACCTCTCGACGGCTTCTTTATGGTCGTTCCTGTTGCCAGGATGAGCACAAGGCCCATTTTTAATAACAAACGGATACTCAACAGGTTACGGAATTGGAACCGTATTCCCTTTCGTTCAAAATTATTCAAGTGCTTAATAATTAAAAATTTTTTTTTTTTTATAAATAAATTCTTATTAAAACTTGAAAATTTTCGGCTTTCGCCTTGAACTTAGGACCGACTAACTCGTGATCAACCACTGTTCACACGAAACCCTTCTCCACTTCAGTCCTCCAAGGTCTCATTCGATTATTTGCTACTACCACCAAGATCTGTACCAATGGCGGCTCCATGCAGGCTTACGCCAAACACTTCTAAGCACACCATTGTACCCTCCTACTCACTAAAGTTTCAAAATTTATAATACAATCGTAAAATTGTATAATAAATCATGTACTTTAGCGGTAATGTATAGGTATACAACTTAAGCGCCATCCATTTTAAGGGCTAGTTGCTTCGGCAGGTGAGTTGTTACACACTCCTTAGCGGATTACGACTTCCATGTCCACCGTCCTGCTGTTTTAAGCAACCAACGCCTTTCATGGTATCTGCATGAGTTGTTAATTTAGGCACCGTAACATTACGTTTGGTTCATCCCACAGCGCCAGTTCTGCTTACCAAAAGTGGCCCACTGGGCACATTATATCATAACCTCAACCTTCATATCAAGAAAGGTGAGGTTCTTACCCATTTAAAGTTTGAGAATAGGTTAAGGTCGTTTCGACCCTAAGGCCTCTAATCATTCGCTTTACCAGATAAGATTATTTTCCATAATTATTAAATGCACCAGCTATCCTGAGGGAAACTTCGGAGGGAACCAGCTACTAGATGGTTCGATTGGTCTTTCGCCCCTATACTCAATTCTGACAATCGATTTGCACGTCAGAACTGTTTCGGTCTTCCATCAGGGTTTCCCCTGACTTCAACCTGATCAAGTATAGTTCACCATCTTTCGGGACACAGCATATATGCTCAAGGTACGCTCCAGTTAGAGGTATAAATAATAATAAATTATCATTATACATAACTATATGGAACGCCCCGGGATTGAATTAATAATCTAAATTTATTAGATTAAAAATTAATCCCAATTAAATAAAGTTAAGTTATTTATGCTATTGGGTTTAATATAACCCAATAACTTGCACATATGTTAGACTCCTTGGTCCGTGTTTCAAGACGGGTCCCGAAGGTATCCTGAATCTTACGCATTGTTAATCATATAAATGCATACGATAATAATAAAATCATAGATTTCGAAATTATTGTAAAATTCAAATGAATTTTAGCATTATATATAATAAAATCTATCAACACTTTATCAAATCACTAGCAATTATTTTATGTTAATATGCTAAAAGCAAATTAATTGGAATAAACTTAAAACCAGTGATCTTTTGATAAATATTTTTATGTTAATAGATTACAATGTCCTTATATGAAAAAAATGCACACTATTTATTATAATATTAATTAAAATATTATAAATATAATGATGAATTTTTCATAACGGATATTCAGGTTCATCGGGCTTAACCTCTAAGCAGTTTCACGTACTATTTAACTCTCTATTCAGAGTTCTTTTCAACTTTCCCTCACGGTACTTGTTTACTATCGGTCTCTTGGTTATATTTAGTTTTAGATGGAGTTTACCACCCACTTAGTGCTGCACTATCAAGCAACACGACTCTTTGGAAATATCTTTCTAATAATCATTAACGTTATACGGGCCTGGCACCCTCTATGGGTAAATGGCCTCATTTAAGAAGGACTTAAATCGTTAATTTCTCATACTAGATATTAAGAT
>CAXASM010000035.1:100000-105000 GCA_963971545.1 Philophylla caesio
CGAATTCCAACTAAAAAGTTTTCATATAATTATTAACTCTATTAAGTCATACAAATTCCAACTTTTCATACAAGTATTAAAGATTTTGAACAAATTCTTACATAACTATAATTTAAAGTAATCACATAATAGAATAAGTTAATATGTTAATAAAACTCTGTTTGTTAAGTCATACGAATTCCAACTTTAAACTTTTCATATCGTTATTAACTATATTAAGTCATACGAATTCCAAATTTTCATACAACTGTCAATAATTCTGTACCCAACTTACATAAATGTTTTCTCAAATGTACACCTCACAAAACCAAAAATGTATGGAAGTGAAACTTATATGAGTTAATAAAATTAATACTTATATGAAAACTTTAAACTAGTATGAGCTCATATAGTTAATACTTATATGAAAAGATAAATTAATAACTATATGAAAAGTTAAATGAATACATATATGAAAACTTGAAACAATTAACAGTTCATAAAGTTAATACTTATATAAAAAGTTGCATTAATACTAATATGAAAACTTGGAAATAATATGAGTTCATATAGTTAATATTTATATGCAAAGTTAAATTAATACTTATATGAAAAGTTAAATGAACACTTATATGACAACTTGAAACAAGTAACAGTTTAATTAGTTCAAACTTATATGAAAAGTTGCATTAATACTAATATGAAAACTTGAAACTAGTATGAGTTCATATAGTTAATACTTATAAGAAAAGTTAAATTAATACCTATATGAAAAGTTAAATGAATACTTATATGAAAACTTGAAGCTAGTAAGAGTTCATAATTATATGAAAAGTTGTTGCATTAATTCTTATATGAAAACTGGAAACTAGTATGAGCTCATATAGTTAATACTTATATGAAAAGATAAATTAATAACTATATGAAAAGTTAAATGAATACATATATGAAAACTTGAAACAATTAACAGTTCATAAAGTTAATACTTATATAAAAAGTTGCATTAATACTAATATGAAAACTTGGAAATAATATGAGTTCATATAGTTAATATTTATATGCAAAGTTAAATTAATACTTATATGAAAAGTTAAATGAACACTTATATGACAACTTGAAACAAGTAACAGTTTAATTAGTTCAAACTTATATGAAAAGTTGCATTAATACTAATATGAAAACTTGAAACTAGTATGAGTTCATATAGTTAATACTTATAAGAAAAGTTAAATTAATACCTATATGAAAAGTTAAATGAATACTTATATGAAAACTTGAAGCTAGTAAGAGTTCATAATTATATGAAAAGTTGTTGCATTAATTCTTATATGAAAACTTGAAACCTAGTAGGAGTTCATATAGTTAATACTTATATGAAAAGTTAAATTAATAACTATATGAAAACTTGAACC
This sequence comes from Philophylla caesio, assembly GCA_963971545.1. NCBI lineage: Eukaryota > Metazoa > Arthropoda > Insecta > Diptera > Tephritidae > Philophylla > Philophylla caesio. Next base: position 101,392 of record CAXASM010000035.1, read on the forward strand.
TAGTAAGAGTTCATAATTATATGAAAAGTTGTTGCATTAATTCTTATATGAAAACTGGAAACTAGTATGAGCTCATATAGTTAATACTTATATGAAAAGATAAATTAATAACTATATGAAAAGTTAAATGAATACATATATGAAAACTTGAAACAATTAACAGTTCATAAAGTTAATACTTATATAAAAAGTTGCATTAATACTAATATGAAAACTTGGAAATAATATGAGTTCATATAGTTAATATTTATATGCAAAGTTAAATTAATACTTATATGAAAAGTTAAATGAACACTTATATGACAACTTGAAACAAGTAACAGTTTAATTAGTTCAAACTTATATGAAAAGTTGCATTAATACTAATATGAAAACTTGAAACTAGTATGAGTTCATATAGTTAATACTTATAAGAAAAGTTAAATTAATACCTATATGAAAAGTTAAATGAATACTTATATGAAAACTTGAAGCTAGTAAGAGTTCATAATTATATGAAAAGTTGTTGCATTAATTCTTATATGAAAACTGGAAACTAGTATGAGCTCATATAGTTAATACTTATATGAAAAGATAAATTAATAACTATATGAAAAGTTAAATGAATACATATATGAAAACTTGAAACAATTAACAGTTCATAAAGTTAATACTTATATAAAAAGTTGCATTAATACTAATATGAAAACTTGGAAATAATATGAGTTCATATAGTTAATATTTATATGCAAAGTTAAATTAATACTTATATGAAAAGTTAAATGAACACTTATATGACAACTTGAAACAAGTAACAGTTTAATTAGTTCAAACTTATATGAAAAGTTGCATTAATACTAATATGAAAACTTGAAACTAGTATGAGTTCATATAGTTAATACTTATAAGAAAAGTTAAATTAATACCTATATGAAAAGTTAAATGAATACTTATATGAAAACTTGAAGCTAGTAAGAGTTCATAATTATATGAAAAGTTGTTGCATTAATTCTTATATGAAAACTTGAAACTAGTAGGAGTTCATATAGTTAATACTTATATGAAAAGTTAAATTAATAACTATATGAAAACTTGAACCTAGTAAGAGTTCATAATTATATGAAAAGTTGTTGCATTAATTCTTATATGAAAACTGGAAACTAGTATGAGCTCATATAGTTAATACTTATATGAAAAGATAAATTAATAACTATATGAAAAGTTAAATGAATACATATATGAAAACTTGAAACAATTAACAGTTCATAAAGTTAATACTTATATAAAAAGTTGCATTAATACTAATATGAAAACTTGGAAATAATATGAGTTCATATAGTTAATATTTATATGCAAAGTTAAATTAATACTTATATGAAAAGTTAAATGAACACTTATATGACAACTTGAAACAAGTAACAGTTTAATTAGTTCAAACTTATATGAAAAGTTGCATTAATACTAATATGAAAACTTGAAACTAGTATGAGTTCATATAGTTAATACTTATAAGAAAAGTTAAATTAATACCTATATGAAAAGTTAAATGAATACTTATATGAAAACTTGAAGCTAGTAAGAGTTCATAATTATATGAAAAGTTGTTGCATTAATTCTTATATGAAAACTGGAAACTAGTATGAGCTCATATAGTTAATACTTATATGAAAAGATAAATTAATAACTATATGAAAAGTTAAATGAATACATATATGAAAACTTGAAACAATTAACAGTTCATAAAGTTAATACTTATATAAAAAGTTGCATTAATACTAATATGAAAACTTGGAAATAATATGAGTTCATATAGTTAATATTTATATGCAAAGTTAAATTAATACTTATATGAAAAGTTAAATGAATACTTATATGAAAACTTGAAACTAGTAGGAGTTCATATAGTTAATACTTATATGAAAAGTTGCATTAATACTAATAAATATTTTCCATATAAGTATTAACTATATAAACTCATACTAGTTTCAAAGTTGTCATATAAGTATTAATACAATCACCAACTACTTTTCATATTGTATGAACTCTTATTCTTACTGCAATTTTGCAAATAAGTATTAAAACAATTTATCAACAACGTATATGAGAACTTGAAACATTCATACAAGTATAAATTTAATTTTCCATATAAGTATTAACTATATAAACTCATACTAGTTTCAAAGTTGTCATATAAGTATTAATACAATCACCAACTACTTTTCATATTGTATGAACTCTTATTCTTACTGCAATTTTGCAAATAAGTATTAAAACAATTTATCAACAACGTATATGAGAACTTGAAACATTCATACAAGTATAAATTTAATTTTCCATATAAGTATTAACTATATAAACTCATACTAGTTTCATAGTTGTCATATAAGTATTAATACAATCACCAACTACTTTTCATATTGTATGAACTCTTACTGCAATTTTGCAAATAAGTATTAAAACAATTTATCAACAACGTATATGAGAACTTGAAACATTCATACAAGTATAAATTTAATTTTCCATATAAGTATTAACTATATATAAACTCATACTAGTTTCAAAGTTGTCATATAAGTATTAATACAATCACCAACTACTTTTCATATTGTATGAACTCTTACTGCAATTTTGCAAATAAGTATTAAAACAATTTATCAACAACGTATATGAGAACTTGAAACATTCATACAAGTATAAATTTAATTTTCCATATAAGTATTAACTATATATAAACTCATACTAGTTTCAAAGTTGTCATATAAGTATTAATACAATCACCAACTACTTTTCATATTGTATGAACTCTTACTGCAATTTTGCAAATAAGTATTAAAACAATTTATCAACAACGTATATATGAAAACTTGAAACATTCATACAAGTATAAATTTAATTTTCCATATAAGTATTAACTATATAAACTCATACTAGTTTCAAAGTTGTCATATAAGTATTAATACAATCACCAACTCCTTTTCATATTGTATGAACTCTTAATGCAATTTTGCAAATAAGTATTAAAACAATTTATCAACAACGTATATGAAAACTTGAAACATTCATACAAGTATAAATTTAATTTTCCATATAAGTATTAACTATATAAACTCATACTAGTTTCAAAGTTGTCATATAAGTATTAATACAATCACCAACTCCTTTTCATATTGTATGAACTCTTAATGCAATTTTGCAAATAAGTATTAAAACAATTTATCAACAACGTATATGAAAACTTGAAACATTCATACAAGTATAAATTTAATTTTCCATATAAGTATTAACTATATAAACTCATACTAGTTTCAAAGTTGTCATATAAGTATTAATACAATCACCAACTCCTTTTCATATTGTATGAACTCTTAATGCAATTTTGCAAATAAGTATTAAAACAATTTATCAACAACGTATATGAAAACTTGAAACATTCATACAAGTATAAATTTAATTTTCCATATAAGTATTAACTATATAAACTCATACTAGTTTCAAAGTTGTCATATAAGTATTAATACAATCACCAACTCCTTTTCATATTGTATGAACTCTTAATGCAATTTTGCAAATAAGTATTAAAACAATTTATCAACAACGTATATGAGAACTTGAAACATTCATACAAGTATA
>CAXASM010000035.1:110000-115000 GCA_963971545.1 Philophylla caesio
CCACCGGCTTGACGACCACCGCAGCAGGCGCCAGCGGCGCAACCACCGGTACCGACTTTTGCGCCACAGCCCTATTTTCCCGAACAACAACATTCTTTCTTCCTGGTCGTAACCCCGCTACCTGACCACGGAGAAGGGCATTCTCGGCAATTTCCGTCATTAGGAGCGTCTCGAACTCCGAGCACAACTCCATCAGCCTCTTCGCCGCAGCCTGGTTACCACCACCCAATCCGAAAACAGTTTCCATAACCTTAGCAGTTACCTCCTTCATTCCTCGAATCGACGCTACCCCCTTTTCCTTTAACCCATCCAAAGCCATCGACGCCCTTTCATCACCCCCCTTAACCTCCCGCTCTCTCTCCAACACCACAGGATCAATAACCGCAGCGCCTCCCTTCCATGCACCAGCTACCTTCACCGAACACACACTGTCAGACGATGAGCTGATACTTTCATCCCTCCGCCCTGCCACTACCGCATTAGCCGCCCCTACGCTATTACCCGTACTATCATCCGATGAGGTACTACTCCTTACCATCCGCGTTACACCCACAGCCTTAGCATTACTAGCTTTACTCGAGCTCTTACCTACCCTATCATTGCTGTTCATCGATGGCTTATTACTACCAACCACCCCACCCAATTTCTTGGAGGCTTTATCCCCCCGCCCTACTAAACCACCCTGACGCTTTCCTAATACCTCGCTTTTTTCCTTACCTACCTCCGAATGCAACACCTTCAGATAGGCCTTGAGCCTCGGCGGAGACTGCCTAACAACCTCATCCTCAGACGAACTCATCAAGGTATCCTCACCGGAGTCATCAGCATCTCCAGAGGCCTTCTTCAACTTCTTCTTCCCCATACTGCGGTCCTTGTTGAGACACGCACGAACACACGGGGCCGACCCAGACGGAAGCACCCAACAATTTGTTCACGAAGAACAATACAGCAAACACTACTCACACAACTCTTTACTGCCAGCTATGCTGAACGATGGTCACCTAAAAACTCCCGCCGGACGGAACTTGCTCCCCGTAACGAGAAAAAGATCGACCGGTGTGGTATAGCGCACAAAAACGTACAGCCAGGCAAACGCTTACCGTCACGAACGGAACTCCCGCTTGAACGCAGTGATCCCACAAAAAACCACAACTAAATACACGAAAAATACCCACACACTACCAAAAAATCCCGAAATCCGGCAAAAAAGCCGAAAACCCCCAAAAAATGCCCAAAAAATCCCGAAATCCCCCAAAAAATCCAAAAATCCCCCACTTTTGAAATTTCCAAAAATTTTGGGACTAGTTCCAAAACTGGTCCAAAAGTGGTCCCACACTGGTTACCCCAGACTGGTTCCCAAACCCCTTCCCAACTGGTACAAAAAAATACCACTCTTTTCACTCCCGAAAAACTGGTTCCAAACTGGTTCCAAACTGGTTACCCAAAACTGGTTACCCAACCCACTCCCAACTACTCGGAAAAGATCAGTACGATATTTCTGTCACTAAGAAAACACTCACCTGCACTAGCAGAGACGCCAAAAATTCGATGCACAAATTCCCGGAACTGCACCAAAGCCAACTTTGGCAACAAATTCCCCGAATTTCACCGGCACTAACTTGCCAAAACAAATTCCCGGAATTTCACCGGCACTGACTTGCCACAAAAATTCCCGGAATTAGCTTACAAATATACTCACTCAATATGAACTACTGCACAGCGGCACAGCAATTACACCGAAAAACACAAATATATTTACGCAATAGAATTTAGTTGAAGTACAGCGGTACAACAACAATTCACAAGCAAAAGCACAACAAACACAAGGAAAAAGACTAAAAAACACAATTCAACTTGCCGCGAATTAAAAAGCACGTCTGCTCAACTCAAACACCACAATCAGAATGAGTAGATAGGGACAGAGGGAATCTCGTTAATCCATTCATGCGCGTCACTAATTAGATGACGAGGCATTTGGCTACCTTAAGAGAGTCATAGTTACTCCCGCCGTTTACCCGCGCTTACTTGAATTTCTTCACTTTGACATTCAGAGCACTGGGCAGAAATCACATTGTGTCAACACCCGTTAGGGCCATCACAATGCTTTGTTTTAATTAGACAGTCGGATTCCCCAAGTCCGTGCCAGTTCTGAATTGATTGTTAATTGATAATCGTTATAATTTAAAAGGAATACAAATCTTACGATATATATACCTTAAAGATTTTAGCAAGAAAGTTCCACAATTGGCTACGTAACTACTATCCGGGGAACAAGAATCGAAATTCTCTATTTACCCAGAACGAGTACATAAACCATGGTATTGCTTCCCAATCAAGCCCGACTATCTCAATCTTCAGAGCCAATCCTTATCCCGAAGTTACGGATCTAATTTGCCGACTTCCCTTACCTACATTATTCTATCGACTAGAGACTCTTCACCTTGGAGACCAGCTGCGGATATTGGTACGGCCTGTTGAGAAGTTTGCGTGACCCCACCATAAATTTTCAAGGTCCGAGGAGAAAATATCGACACAACAGTAAATGTCATGCTCTTCTAGTCCATCTACCATATCTCTCTTCGAAAGACTTCCATGGTAGTACGACTATAAAACAGAAAAGAAAACTCTTCCGATACCTCTCGACGGCTTCTTTATGGTCGTTCCTGTTGCCAGGATGAGCACAAGGCCCATTTTTAATAACAAACGGATACTCAACAGGTTACGGAATTGGAACCGTATTCCCTTTCGTTCAAAATTATTCAAGTGCTTAATAATTAAAAATTTTTTTTTTTTTATAAATAAATTCTTATTAAAACTTGAAAATTTTCGGCTTTCGCCTTGAACTTAGGACCGACTAACTCGTGATCAACCACTGTTCACACGAAACCCTTCTCCACTTCAGTCCTCCAAGGTCTCATTCGATTATTTGCTACTACCACCAAGATCTGTACCAATGGCGGCTCCATGCAGGCTTACGCCAAACACTTCTAAGCACACCATTGTACCCTCCTACTCACTAAAGTTTCAAAATTTATAATACAATCGTAAAATTGTATAATAAATCATGTACTTTAGCGGTAATGTATAGGTATACAACTTAAGCGCCATCCATTTTAAGGGCTAGTTGCTTCGGCAGGTGAGTTGTTACACACTCCTTAGCGGATTACGACTTCCATGTCCACCGTCCTGCTGTTTTAAGCAACCAACGCCTTTCATGGTATCTGCATGAGTTGTTAATTTAGGCACCGTAACATTACGTTTGGTTCATCCCACAGCGCCAGTTCTGCTTACCAAAAGTGGCCCACTGGGCACATTATATCATAACCTCAACCTTCATATCAAGAAAGGTGAGGTTCTTACCCATTTAAAGTTTGAGAATAGGTTAAGGTCGTTTCGACCCTAAGGCCTCTAATCATTCGCTTTACCAGATAAGATTATTTTCCATAATTATTAAATGCACCAGCTATCCTGAGGGAAACTTCGGAGGGAACCAGCTACTAGATGGTTCGATTGGTCTTTCGCCCCTATACTCAATTCTGACAATCGATTTGCACGTCAGAACTGTTTCGGTCTTCCATCAGGGTTTCCCCTGACTTCAACCTGATCAAGTATAGTTCACCATCTTTCGGGACACAGCATATATGCTCAAGGTACGCTCCAGTTAGAGGTATAAATAATAATAAATTATCATTATACATAACTATATGGAACGCCCCGGGATTGAATTAATAATCTAAATTTATTAGATTAAAAATTAATCCCAATTAAATAAAGTTAAGTTATTTATGCTATTGGGTTTAATATAACCCAATAACTTGCACATATGTTAGACTCCTTGGTCCGTGTTTCAAGACGGGTCCCGAAGGTATCCTGAATCTTACGCATTGTTAATCATATAAATGCATACGATAATAATAAAATCATAGATTTCGAAATTATTGTAAAATTCAAATGAATTTTAGCATTATATATAATAAAATCTATCAACACTTTATCAAATCACTAGCAATTATTTTATGTTAATATGCTAAAAGCAAATTAATTGGAATAAACTTAAAACCAGTGATCTTTTGATAAATATTTTTATGTTAATAGATTACAATGTCCTTATATGAAAAAAATGCACACTATTTATTATAATATTAATTAAAATATTATAAATATAATGATGAATTTTTCATAACGGATATTCAGGTTCATCGGGCTTAACCTCTAAGCAGTTTCACGTACTATTTAACTCTCTATTCAGAGTTCTTTTCAACTTTCCCTCACGGTACTTGTTTACTATCGGTCTCTTGGTTATATTTAGTTTTAGATGGAGTTTACCACCCACTTAGTGCTGCACTATCAAGCAACACGACTCTTTGGAAATATCTTTCTAATAATCATTAACGTTATACGGGCCTGGCACCCTCTATGGGTAAATGGCCTCATTTAAGAAGGACTTAAATCGTTAATTTCTCATACTAGATATTAAGATATGCCATACACTGCATCTCACATTTGCCATATAGACAAAGTGACTTAGTGCTGAACTATTTTCTTTTCGCTCGCCGCTACTAAGAAAATCCTTGTTAGTTTCTTTTCCTCCCCTCATTAATATGCTTAAATTCAGGGGGTAATCCCATATGAGTTGAGGTTGTATAAGAATTTGTTAAATCTTATTACATAAAAATAATATTTATATATATTTGTTATTTATTACAGTATAAAATCTTTTCATCCGAAATTAAATAACAGATTAATTGTAAAAATTCAACATCATTTTATCAATTGTTAAATGTAAAAATATATATGATGAGGCAATTCTAGAATAAAAGCATTTTACGCTAGACATTCCTCATATATATATTTATTTAAATATATAAATTTTAAATAAAGTTGAAATTTTAAGAGAATACTAAGATTTTTTTACTTTTAAATTTCGAGGATTTTAACACATATATATTACATATATATCATTATTTTTTATATTATTAATATTATGGATTATATAATTT
>CAXASM010000035.1:120000-274072 GCA_963971545.1 Philophylla caesio
ACGCAGCTGAACACACAAAACATTCTATTGCAATTGAGCAAGAAGAACTTAAAGCTTTATGGGGAAAAACTAAAGTAGCTCATGATGAACTCGTTGGTTCAACACAACTATCTTCAAAAGACCTCATGGCTATAAAGAAAAAATATAAAATGAGTTATTATAGTTTTGTTCGCTGCCAGACTACCATGGCCGACCTCTCCGAAAAATTGACCAAAGCTGAGAAGGTCACTGAAGATAAACCTGCTCGCGAGCACAACATTCACTTGCCTCCATGTGATACAGACATCTTTAGGGGAGATTATCTCTCATGGCCTTCCTTCCGAGACATGTTCACGGCCATATATATAATAAATAAACGTCTTACCCCGGTTGAAAAACTATTTCATCTAAACCAAAAAACCCAAGGGGAAGCGAAAGAAATCGTGCAAAGGTGCCCATTAACAAACGAAGGTTTTTCAACAGCTTGGAAAAACCTCAGTGACAGATACGAAAACAAACGTATACTAGTCAACACCCAGCTAAAGCTTCTCTTTAGCTTAAAGTCAGTTGAGAGTGAATGTGGTAGCTCTATCAAAAAGTTGCAACGCGATATAAATAATTGCATCTCATCACTTCAATGTCATCAAATTGACATCTCCAACTGGGATGCAATCATCACATATTTGTGCTCAACAAAACTTCCAGAATGCACACTGGCACTATGGGAACAGTCCATTGAAAACAAAACCGAAATATCCAAATGGGAGGATATGGATCGATTCCTATCCAATCGGTTTCAGACTTTGGAAACAGTGTCAGGCTTGAGAGCCAGTAAAATTTCACAGGCACCTAAACCACAAAGCCTGCGGCAAAACCCTGACATTCCACCAAAAAGATTTGGCGCTTATCCAACGAACGTGAAGCAACATTCCTGTAAAATTTGCCAAAGCAATGACCACAAATTACGAAATTGTCAAAGATTCCGACAACTAACCACGACTCAAAAAATAGAGTATGTCAAGAACAATAATGGATGCTTGAATTGCTTATCATTTGGACACACGGTGTCAAGATGCACAAGCTCCTTCAATTGCAGTACATGTCACTCGCGACATCACACACTGCTCCATGTGCAAGCATTCCAGCCCAAAGCAACAGCTCAGAGGGGAACTCCGAACCCCCAAGATGACATACCTTCTACTTCAAGGCAAGCACAGTGGAGACGAGAATCTACGAATAATAATGATAAAACTGTGAAAAACGTTAACTCCTGCTACGCAAACACAAATGTGGGAGTGCTATTAGGGACGGCACGTGTCAACATATGTTATAATGGCACAAATTTTTGTGCTAGGGCACTCATTGATTCGGGTTCTGAGTGTTCATTCATTACCGAAAAGCTCAAGCGCAGAATTAACATTCCGTCACAGCGGTTCTGCGCTCAAGTGTCGGGAATCAACAATACCAAGTCTGCGCAAGTTAAAGAAGCATGTGCAATACAACTGCGGTCGTCCACAGACCCACTAGTAAAAATCGAAACAGTGGCTCTTGTTCTACCACATCTAACGGGGAATCTGCCAACTTGCCAAGTAAGCGCAATGACGAGGCAAGCATTCCCAGACTTGGTATTGGCAGATAAGAGGTTCTTCGTCAACGAACCAGTTGATCTTATCCTTGGCGGAGACGTTTATCCCCAAATTATTCTAAATGGCTTAAGAAAAAATGTGCTTAATACACTCATTGCTCAGGAAACCGTGTTTGGTTGGATAATTACCGGCAATGCAGAAACTACGAGTTCTTCCACTAATATCGTCTCATTTTTCAATGAAGTTTCAGTGGATAAGCAGTTAGCGGCCTTCTGGGAATTAGAGGAGATTCCTAAAAAGCGGAAGGCAAGCGAAGAAGACGCTTATTGCGAAAAGCTCTTCAAAACAACAACTCAACGAAATTCTGACGGAAAATACGTTGTATCCCTGCCGTTTCGACAAGATTTTCCGAATCATGTCTCCCTCGGGCCTTCCTTGAAAAGTGCATGCTCTCAGTTCTACCGGAATGAGACACGACTAGCAAAGAAACCTGTACTACAAACGGAATACAACAGGGTTGTTAAGGAATACGAGACACTTGGACACATGACGAAAATTACTAGCAACGTGGCAGCGGATTCCACCGATTGTTACTTCCTACCACACCATGCAGTCCTGAAAGAGGAGAGTGTATCAACAAAGGTCCGAGTGGTATTCAATGCCTCGTGTCCTACCGCAAACGGCGTGAGTCTAAATGATGTCCTCCTTCCAGGTCCAGTTTTACAAGCCGACCTAACAATACTGATCCTGCGTTGGAGGTTGTTTAAGTACGTTTTCAATAGTGATATCGAGAAAATGTATCGGCAAATTCTGATAAACAAAAACCAAGTAAAGTATCAACGCATAGTTTTCAGAAACAATCCTCAGGATCCAATCAGTTTATACGAATTAAAAACCGTGACCTTTGGTATCAACTGCGCCCCATTCCTGGCGATCAGGACATTACATCAATTGGCCGACGACGTGGAAACATCCCACCCACGAGCATCGACCATTCTTAAGCGATGTATGTACGTCGATGACGTACTCGCCGGTGAACACACTATAGAGGCTGCTATAACAGCGAGAGACGAGATAACGCACGTACTACAATCGGCTGGTTTCCCATTAAGAAAATGGACCTCAAACTGTAGCGAAGTTTTAAACGGCATACCTAAGGAACATTTGCTGTCCGGCGACTTCTTGGAGTTTGAGGATACCAGCACGGTGAAGGCACTTGGCATCAGATGGAATGCTCATGCCGACCATTTCTATTTCCACGCTAAGCCAATTGAGGATCAGAACAAAATCACAAAAAGAACAATACTTTCCGCTATTGCCAAACTTTTCGATCCTCTAGGTTGGCTCGCACCCATAATCATTATTGCAAAAATTATCATGCAAAATATATGGTTGGAAAAAACAGACTGGGACGAAGAAGTATCGTCAACCACTTTGGATCGATGGCTAGCATTTATGCGTGATTATACAGAAATCAACAGCATCCGCATACCAAGATGGGTCCAATTCGCACCAACGGAAGAGGCCGAGATACATGGGTTTAGCGATGCGTCAGAAAAAGCATATGGAGCAACTATTTACTTGCGGGTTAAGACCGCCCAAAAAGTGTTCGTCAATTTACTCATGGCAAAGACAAGAGTAGCCCCAGTAAAAACAATATCCTTGCCCAGATTAGAACTATGTGGTGCAGTCCTATTAGCGGACCTGGTCGAAGCGGTCACCGAGAACCTTAACCTCAGTCATTTAAAGATCAATCTTTGGACTGACTCAACAATTGTGCTAGCCTGGATTCGGAAACCACCCTGCTCTTGGTCAACATTTGTGGCACATCGAATAACAAAAATAATAGAAAAGGTTGGAAGCAAAACCTGGCGTCATGTGGATTCGGCATCGAATCCTGCAGATTTAGCAAGCAGAGGATTACTAGCTAGCGAAATGATCGACAATGCCTTGTGGTGGCAGGGACCTTCCTGGCTGCAAGAAGACAATTCCCAATGGCCAGCACAAGAAGAGCATTATAATACAGTCATTGAAGAAAAAAGGATACAAGTTCACGCTGCTACCACATATATAAACAACATTAATATTTTTCTCGAGCGATTTTCAGATTTACCTAGGGCTTTGCGAGTTATCTCATACATTCTGAGATTCTTTCAAAGAACATACTCAAAAACAAAATCTTCATTTCAAGCAAAGTCTTGCCTCATTTCATCCGATGAAATTAAAGCAACGACTCAACGCTTAATAACCCTTTCTCAAAAGCAATATTACTTAGAGGAATATAAGAGTCTTAAATCTGATAAGTCGATTGGAGCAAAAAGTGAAATTTTGCCTCTCAACCCTTTCATCGATTCAGCCGATATTATAAGGATCGGAGGCCGTCTAGGCGCTTCGTTAGACCTGGCGTATAGTGAACGACATCCAATCATATTACCGTATGATTGCAGGTTGTCCCGACTCATTGTTCAGTTCATCCATCGAATTTCCCTTCATGGAGAAAATCAACTCATGCTACGCATAATCCGAACACAGTATTGGATCCCACGGGTAAAGAATATGATCCGATCTGTTATTCATAATTGTAAGGTATGCACCATTCATAAAAAACGCACTCAAACGCAAATTATGGGCATCTTACCCCAAGAACGCACCACCTTCTCCCGGGCCTTCACAAATAGCGGTGTAGACTTCGCAGGGCCCTTTGATATTAAGAGCTATCGCGGGAGAGGATGCCGAACTTCAAAAGGGTATGTCTGCTTATTTGTATGTTTCACCACCAAAGCCATACACCTCGAAGCTACCACCGACCTCAGTGCCGCGTCTTTTTTGGCTGCATTTGCCCGTTTTACCGCGAGACGAGGTTGTCCGCAAAACGTTTATTCCGACAATGGCACTAACTTTGTCGGAGCTTCTCGATCGTTACGATCCGAAGCCAAAGCCTTTATGGCTGAAGCACGCAGTAGTACCCTATCGAAGTATTCGCACCAATTGATTTCCTGGCATTTCATACCTGCGGCTGCCCCACATATGGGAGGATTGTGGGAGGCCGGGGTAAAAAGTTTTAAAAGCCATTTCAAAAAAATCGCCTCGAATACAAAATATACGTTAGAAGAGTTTATGACTCTCCTATGCCGAGTTGAATCGTGCCTCAACTCACGCCCAATGAGTCCTGCTTCGAACAACCCATCAGACCTGGAGCCGCTTACCCCAGGCCACTTTTTAGTGGGGGGACATTTATTGGCTCCACCCGAGCCTGACACCCACGAAAACCCTGCTTCTGTCATCAATCGATGGGAAAAGCTCAAGGCCCTCCATCAACTATTTTGTAGAAGATGGAAGTCAGAATACCTGAATGAGATGCAAAAGCGCATCAAATGGAAGCATCCACAAAGTAATCTGCGATTAGGAGATCTTGTAGTGATTAAGGAAGAGAACCTACCACCTAATGAATGGAGACTGGGACGTGTCACGAAAGTATACCCAGGTTCCGATAAACAGGTCAGAGTGGCGGACGTTGTGACAGAAAAGGGGGAGATTTCAAGACTCATCGCAAAATTGGTCCTGCTACCACACGACAGTGAGACCACAGAAAACCCAACGTCTCCTAAATCTGCCTAAACCCTCATTTCTCTTCCCAACCAATCACCAGCAAACCCAACGATAACTATAAAAAAGGGCTTAAAGCGAAATATTAAAAAAAAAAAAAAAAAAAAAAAAAAAAAAAAAAAAAAATTTTATTTCTGATGGTTCTTCTCCCGGTCACCCTCGGGTCGATCTGGTGACATAAAACCGACCATCGTCAGATCCTTCACCCAAATTAATCGGATAAACCCTAACCGTAGAGCAGAGCCCGAAGCGATCCCAGAATGAACATATGTATACCCATATAACCCCTTCTATCTAAAAGGTAACCATAAACCAAACTCACCCCAAATTCCAAGATCCGACTTACGCCTTCCCATCACGCTCCGCCGATGGTAAAGGGTGATCCAACAAAGGCGTCCATCTTTTCCAGGTACCTTGAGAACGGCAGGTGCTGGTGCTGGTTCTATTACCGCAGTCGGAGCCATGGACGGACACGTCGAACTCGCACATGCACCTCATGAATCCCTATTCGAAGCTAGGGCCGCGTTGATTTTCGCATAGGTGCCGTAATACACATAATTTGCGATATGCCGGTTAGCGGCTGATTGAGAAATAAACATAAAAAACTGTTGGTTTTTTGAGTTTTGCTTGAGGTGGACTTGCATTACGGTGGAAATGTTGTTTGCTTATTAAATAACATATTTTGCGCTGGCAATTGATCGGCAGACAGATGTGGCATTTGTCCTGAAATAGGGAAATAATTAGCAAATATATACTAAATAATCTAAATGACTACATACTGTACCGGTTGATTGCTGTATCTTACCAATTATTGCGTAAGAATACTGGTTATTGTTTTTAAGAGAGCGTTTTAGACGTTGAAATTATCGTTATTGTCTTTATCAACTCAAATCGACATCTGTAAACTCATAGTTAACACCTTTGGTCTTTGTTGCATTCACTGTCCATATTTTACGAAGTGACGCAGGCAAACAGCGCCAACAAATCGCCAGAATTGCTCGCCAAATACTGTGATTTGTTGCTGAAGAAATCTTCCAAGAATCCCGAAGACAAAGAGCTCGAAGATAATCTGAACCAAGTAATGGTTGTATTCAAATATATTGAAGACAAGGACGTATTCCAAAAGTTCTACTCAAAAAATGCTTGCCAAGCGTCTGGTTGATCATACATCTGCTTCTGATGATGCCGAGGCGATAATGATTTCTAAATTGAAGCAAACTTGCGGTTATGAATACACGATCAAATTGCAACGTATGTTCCAAGACATGGGTCTATCTAAGGACTTAAATGCGAGCTTCAAGCAACATTTAGTAAATGCGAGAATACCACAGGAAAAGATTTTAGCATTGAAGTGTTGTCATCCTGTTCATGGCCATTTAACCAGAGCACCACATTTTTGTTACCCTCCGAGTTGGAACGTTCTGTACAGCAGTTCAACGAATTCTATGCAAATCGCCATTCGGGCCGCAAACTGAATTGGCTATATAATTTGTGTAAAGGTGATCTAGTAACTAATTGCTTCCGCAATCGATATACACTGCAGGCGAGCACGTTTCAAATGGCTGTACTCTTACAATTCAATGACCAAACGAAATTCACTTTACAGCAACTGCAAGAAAATACGCAAATTAGTTTAGAAAATCTTAAGCAGGTGCTACAAATACTGATGAAAGCCAAGCTATTAGTATGCGCTGATGATGAGAATTCGCTCGATCCTTGGTTGGGTCCGATACCAAAACTTCCTCATCATATTGAGAAACTCGTTGAAACTTTGGTCGCATAATGCTGCGTACATTATTCAAAGTGATATCCAGATCTTTAAATGCATTTAATAAGAACACAGCCGAAATTACCACAAGGAAGCCGCAAATGTCTCCCAAAATATTTTCAAATCGCATGTGCGTAAATTCTTGGAATAAAATAGCAGAGGCTATGATAACCAGAGAAGTAGACATTACAGTCAACGAACCAAAGCCTGAGCATAGATAAATATACACTGCGACATTTGAATGTCCATATTGTGGTGCAACAAATAGCGCTACGTAGACGGTTGAGCCAAGTATACAAAGCACATAAAAAATGAGTCCAGGATCTTGTAGTATTTCGCATGATACTTCCAAATTTTCAACTTCTTTCTCTTTTGGAGAATGTATAACGATGATTGTCGAACCAAGTATACAAAGGACGCAACCAATTTTTCCAAGAAGATTAAGTTTTTCGTTTAAACGCGTATGCTGCAAAATTGGCACCCTCACCAAGAGCCATTGTTAATAAGCCTGCCCACCAAATCCATTCTTTCAAGTACCCATAGCCACCAGCAGAAGCACGTACATCTCCTTGTCTGCTTAGACGCAAGAGTGTTTTTTTTCTTTATTATAAAACTAGATCCAATGAAAAAGCATGAAGAAATAGCCAGTCCTACGCCAATATAGAAATCAACTTGCGAATATAAGTCGGACAACGAAGGTGCAGGACTCGTCGAACCGATATTGTTTATGCCCTTGCTGCTGCTATCCATAATTCCAGTCACGCAAGATTTGCTGTTCATTTCATAGTAATCCTGAGCTAAATAGCCTCCGACGAAATATTTAGAAACATGTACTTTTCGACAAACAATTTAATTTATCCCAACTCTGTGATGGAGCTATTCTTGGATTATAAAAACAAGAAGCTTCGCATTAACATCAATCAACCGCTAAAGACTGAGCTCAAAGTGGAGCAAGAGGCAGTTCATAAGCACATTGAAGAGGACCATCGGCCACACGGTGTATTAGGCAATGATTCTGATGCGGGTGTTGCTTCTACCACCGCAGTCGGGGCCATTGCCGGGCACGTCGAACTTGCACGTACACCTGTTTTTTTGTCTTGCCCTTTTTCGAGGCTGGGACCGCGCTGGCTTTGTGTGTGTGCGCGAAGTACACATATTTGCGCTGGCAATTGATCGGCGGACAGATGTGGCATTTGTCCTGAAATAGGGAAATAATTAATAAAATATATACCAAATAATCTAAGTTACTACATACTTTACCGTTTAATTACTGTAACTTACCAATTATTGCGTCAGACCATTCCATTTTGTTCTCGACCTCGTGCTGCTGCAAATTTTCTGAATGACAGCTGAGTCAATTCAAGAAAATGGCAGGTATGGTGTGGTGAATAAACACATACAGTGTTGCCACGTGCGACAATTCAAAGTAGTAAAAAACTTGGAAATTCTACTCAACCTTTTGAATGTGCCACCCTTTTTCCTTTTTTTTTCAAAATCAAAACAGAACGATTCCTCAATTCTAAATAATTATTTAGATGAGCGTGAAACCAATCGTGGCGCGCCATCTGCAGGGGATTAATTTTAATTTATTTAATTCAACCGTCTCGACTTAGCCAAGGACACAAACCAAATCGGCTAAGATCGTAAATTTTTTCGGGTTGCAGGCTATGGTGACAGACAAAGTCACCACTTATATCGAACACCTAGTAACTAGGGAGGTTCAAGTAAATATTCGAAAATCAAAAAAAATGAATGAATGAATTTCTCAATTGTTTTGAACTCAATTGATATCACTTACCATGGAAAAAAAAAAAAAAAAAAAAACCTTTGAGTTTAATGAATGAATCTCTCAATTATTTGTAAATTAATTTAATTTCATTGAACTCAATTCACTTACCATAAATTACAATGAATGAATGAATTTTCAATTAGTTTTCAATTCAGCTTAATTTTATTTCATTCAATCTCAATTCAAATCTCATAACACCTACTGCTATAAGGAACAACAATTCGTTACCTATAATAATAATAACTTTAGCGGCCCACGGCAGACACAAAGGGCCGGACCTCCACACTACGTAGGCCAAGGCCATCAACTTTTACACGCAGGGTCATGCGCGGTGGCGGCGGGACGGGGTTCGAGGCAACCAACCCAATCCTGGGCTGAGCCGCGGCATCGTACTTTTGCCAAACCACCACCCGACGGGTTTCTGGGCCCCGGGTATGCACAATCACGCGCATAGTCATGCCTTCTTTCGCTGGGGTCAAATTTCCCAATTGATTCCTGGAGAAAAAAAAAAAATAAAAATAAAAAATATATAAATAAGATAATAAAGAAAATAATAATAAGTGAATAAAATAAAAATAACTTGCTACTTACAAATTTGGACTATCCATATCTCAGTTCAAGCCGCGTGCTGTGTTATCCTGTAGGTTATGCGCCAAATGACCGCTAACCCGTTAGGACACCTGTCAAGTGTGGGTGGTGAAAACCACTCACACAGCGTTGCCATACCTTATCTGTATTTCCGATACAAGATAAATAAATAAATGATAACAAACCGTTTTACGCGTAGTACCTTAAGAATGGGCACCTTCAGCACACCCTCTAGCACAGATTTTTAGATTTTTTCATAGCTCGCCTGTAATTGGCAGCATACCAGACATCTGGCATGAACTTTTATTCGTCCCTCTGGCAAAACGCAACTCTGAACATACTCACCTCAGTCTTGAATAAAAACCTTACAAGACGCCTGCACTGACGAGGTTTCGCATTATTAGCACCCTCTCTATCAGTTGTTAGCATTTAATTGCACCTTCTTACCCAGTTGTAAGGGAATAGTTAGGAGCATATCCGCCACTACTCGCCACCCAATAACGACAAGAAAGTTGGAGATAGATAAAAATAGTATACCTTTTCTAGCAATATGGGCCGTTTCACAGTAACGCGAACCAAGCAGGAAGACCGTGGCCAGCGATTTGAGATCGCATGTCGACTCTGCGACAAGAACCACGGATTACGGTTCTGTCCAATATATCGGAAGAAATCCGCAGAAGAGAGACTCCGAGTGGTCATCCTTCACCGGTATTGCACCAACTGTCTATCCCCATTTCATCACCGGGAAATATGCGGCAGCCAGGGGCGGTGCTTCCGATGCCATGAAAAGCATCACACCACTCTGCATCTCGACGAGGAAGATGCTCGCCGACCGCCAAGCTCCGCAACGCTGACGGAAATGGATGAGGTATTGTCTCTTGACCTCACTGGGCAGACGTTGTCCTGGGCGCAGCAAGTGGAGGAGGCGGAGAGGCTGGATACGGAAGAAGCCGAAGAATCTGCGCAGCCGATAACTACGGACATATCTATACCAAGGAGATTGCGTCCGAAGCTGCAACACGAAATACACGCAGGCGGCTCGGAAACCCGTCCTTTCCGACCGTCAAAGCAGCGCGGCTCTGGATCACGTCCATTCAGACCGCCTGTTCAGCGGCGTGTTCGCCATACTGAGGACAGCTCGGAAACCCGTCTTTTCCGACTGTCAACCCGTGAAAACCACCAACGTATGAGTGGCTCGGGAACACGTCCTTTCCGACCACTCCATCGCACAACGCGCCACGATGCAATCGTCCCTCGTGAGGCGATAATGAGGCGACTCGGCCAACCGGCCAGCTTCCGAACCGGGCGACTCACCAGTTCCAACATCCCCCCCCTGACGAGGGTCTTTGAAGCTGTGGCACCAACTGTGGTGGCTAAAATAGAAGCAGGGGGGCGCCTCCATCTGGTCCGCGCGCTGGTCGACCCCTGTGCGGCGTCCACGATCATAGACGATGAGCTGGCGCGAACCCTCCGACTCGAGCGCGCCACAACAGAGCGCGGAGCGACGTGCGCACTGATTCTCAGGGGAAGACATGGCGTAGCGGAAAGAATCACGACGCAGGCGACCGTTGCCAAATATTATAGCCGCATCGTTCCGCGAGAAACCCTGGACCCAAAGGTGGCGATCCCATTCAGGCTAATGCGGCTTGCGGACCCGCAGTTCTACATGTCCACACCCGTGAGACTAACCCTGGGGTGCGATGTGGTCCCCCAGATTATGCTGAGCGACCCCCCTCCTACGACAGTCGGCGGTCTTCTCACACAGGCCACAATCTTTGGCCTGATGGTCTCCGGTGCTCACCAACGTTAATCATTTTTGCACCAAAACCGTTGTAGAGACCTATATAACTTTAATTTTTCAGCAAATGAACGCTATGCGTAAATTAAAAATTCAAACAAATTATTATTAACATATTATACACTTCATGTATATTTACTTATTTGTAAACTATTTAAAAGCACTGAAATTCATCCATAACCACGTCCTTATCGTAGTATTTAAGCTTATTTTTTTCATAGAATTATATCCCGCACGTGAGCGTGGTGGCGCGCATTTCGCTGTAATTTTGCTGACAGCAAGGGGGCCGGTATGTTTAGGCTTCCGGCCTAAATTTCATCACCACCCTCATTCGACCGACAAATCGTACGCGCACCCCTAGTAAGCGGTTTGCGTGTACACACTCATACACACACACACACGTTCACCCCCATGCACACACACGCTCACGCACACACACTTTCACCCACATGCACACACACACACGCACACACAGTCCTTTACACTTTTCGAAGCGCCGGTACTTGCCGCCAAACAGTGCCCTTTCGTTAACTTTCCCCTTAACTCGGTGCACCGTTTGGCGGTTCAACGGCGTTTAAACAAACTCCGTCTGATTACTTCTTTTCCGAAGACGAGACAAGCAGGTTTTCACAGCAGCCACCACGCCACTACGGAGGTAATTGATACGTTTATATATATTCTCATATAATCACCGATTCCGATTTATAACGTTTGAAAGTGAATAAATTCAATTCTTTACTAATATCGAAACACTCGTTCATTTTATTATCTTTCCATAAAACTCTACTACGGAGCGTATATTCCGTATACGCCGTGAGTAAATACTATATAATAAAATTATGTTGCTAAGTTATGTGTTATTCTCTTGTTCTCATTAGAAGTTTATCTAAAGACATTGCCCATAAACATTTAATATAATTAATTGCTATGCATTATGTTATATGTTATCATACAAATTTATATTTATATCACCCATTACACTACGTTACAAAATTTAAAAAAGTTTAAAGAAAGAAAATTTCAATTTTTGGTATAAATAGTGCTGACGATCTAACGAAGATTACGAGGACCTTGTGCGGGATTTGCAATTATCCACCCGCAAACCGAGATAGTGACTTATGAATTAAAGCTGTGGAATTTAATGGACAATAATTTAAAATTACAGGTAACCCTAACGACTACTAGAAAACCAACAAGCGGGTGTTCAAAATGGACAAAGATAGCCACAACGAGACTTCATTTTAAATTTTAGAAAAATCGGTTAAATTATAAACTAGAAAACGCAAAATATCTGAGTCCAGATAAGACGAAATTCCACCACCAACGCAAATAAAAATTTGCTATGTGATTCAAATATTCAATGAATGGCAAAGTGCAAATGGGACACTTTGCTTTAGAGGACCAGTCCCGACAAGGCCGACCGAAAACTTTAACTGAGGACGCCACTAGGGCTCTTCTAAATTCCAAAGCTGACTAAGATCAACGGTTGACGCAAGTAATGACTTCTGATGTATTGGGCTTGAATGTAATGGCTGTATCGTGAATATTAAGTAATATTTTAGAATTCATGAGGAAATCTGCTCGATGGTTCCCACGTGCTTAAAAAGAGGCCCGTGTGCATTTTGCTACATTTTTTCTAAATTAATTCGAAAATTGGCAGTCTAGTAACTTTAGTAAAGTTGTTACTAGTGACGAATCTGAATCAAAAACCGTTGCTACTATTCACTTGGAAAAGGGTCAGACGGTAAATGCGAAATGGTATACCGAAGACTGCTTACCAAAAGTTTTAAAAAATTTGTTGGAAAGCAGGAAGATAGAGGATTTGCGATGGTTGTTTTCACATCATGACAACGAGCCAGCTAACATTGCTGAAATAACGAGTAACTTTATTGCAATCTATGGCATCGAAGAAATACGACCAGCACCATATTCCCCGATTCTAGGGCCTTGTGATTTCTGGTTATTTTCAAAAATTAAAAGGAATTTGAGGGAAAAGGTATTTAACAGCAACACGGAATAATTTATGTAAATAATGCTGAACTTGATAAGCTTAAAAAGCAAGATTTTTTAAGAATGTTTTGAGAAGAGGATGGATGCTTAAAAATTAATGGCGATTATGTAGAGATGGTAAAATAAGACAAAAATGTATAATAAGTACGAAATAATTCTTTGGTTCTATTTTTTTTGTCAACTAAGCGAAATTTTGTTAGCCTCCTCGTATACCGCAACTGCTTGGTTTCTTATGTCACAATCATGTACCAGAGGAGTGGATACTTTATATACCCTCGCGATATATATTTGTATGGCCGGTGCCCATAATTTCATAAATTTCCCGTTTCTTTGTTTCAAATCGTAGGTAGTACTAAACTTTACTCAATTTCTTCCAATAAATACTGAAAAACGAACTTTTTTGCATTTTTCAAAATTTCCGTTATTTTGAAGATGGGGTAGGTTGGTATCGAAAATGGTCAAGATCGGTCAATAACCACGCCCACCTACCATATAACCTAAGTTTTTGAGAAATGCAAAAACTCCGTTTTTTCGGTATTTATTACAAAAAATTGAGTGAAATTGGGTATTTGAAGCAATTTTGAAGTAAGAAACTATGTATTTTTGAAATTTTGTATCGCAATAACAGTATTAGTTATCGTCACAAAATTTGGTGGACATATTTTCCTTGATATCGAATTTTTGAAATCGGATCATAACCACGCCCACCTCCCATATAACGGAAGTTTTGGAAAATGCAAAAGCTTCATTTTTTCGGTATCTATTAAAACAAATTGAGTAAAATTCGGTAATTGGAGCGATTTTGAAATAGGAAATTAAGTATTTATATAATTTAAAAAAATGGGCGCTGCCTCGCCCACTTAGGAAAAAATTTCTTTATCTCAATAGCGGTGTAAGGTATCGTCACAAAATTGGGTGAACAAATTTTCCTCCATATGGACCATCGGACCATAACCTCGCCCACCTCCCAACGAACTGAAATTTTTAAAAAT
Organism: Philophylla caesio; assembly: GCA_963971545.1. NCBI lineage: Eukaryota > Metazoa > Arthropoda > Insecta > Diptera > Tephritidae > Philophylla > Philophylla caesio. Next base: position 134,117 of record CAXASM010000035.1, read on the forward strand.
GCAAAAATGTCGTTCTTTCTTTATCTATTCCAACATATTAATTAAAATTTGATATTTAGAGAGATAGTTAATTAAGAAACTTAATTTTTATGAAATTTTGAAAAATGGGCGTTACCACGCCCACTTATAAAAAACGTCAGTAGGTATCTCAATTACGATGTAAGGTATCGCCACAAAATTTGGCAAACATATTGTCCTTGATATCACTAGCATCACCGTCAATAATTTTTGAAATCGGACCATAACCACGCCCAACTTCCATATACCGGCAATTTTGAAAAATGCAAAAAACTTCGTTTTTCAGTATTTATTGGAACAAATTGAGTAAAGTTTAATATTAGCAGCGATTTGAAACAAAGAAACGGAGTTTTTATGAAATTATGGGCACCACCCATACAAAAATACATCGCGAGGGTATATAAAAATCGGTTTCGCCCGAATTTAGCCTTTCTTGCTTGTTTTACTTGTTTTTTTTTTTGAAATTCATTACTTTCAGCTTTCTCAGCGCTAAAAAATCAGTGCAAAAATTCTGCAATTCACTGCTAGTTTTATTAAATATGTATACAATAGTACATTAAAACACAAGTCACCCTAATTTTAACATATTTCGGTACCTTGTGTTCAAAAATTAAAATTAATTTGAAATTATTTTTCAAGTAAAATATGGTTCATTCTCTAAGGAAAACCATAAACACCCCTAATTTAAACTATTCACAAAATGTTCAATAATTTAACACAATTGCGTTTTTTTGGCTAATTTAATTTTAGTGTTAGAAAGCACAAATTTGTTAGAAAATTAACGATGTTTAATTTGAAAAATAATTTTAAATTGTTGGAGGATAAATAAATTGTCAAAAACAGCTTTCGTATTTCGTAATTTCTTTAGTGCTTTCCATATACAGCAATTTTCGGTGGAAGTCGGAGAGAGATTTCTTATATAGTTAAGTTTAAGTAACGATCTTCTAACCGTTTAAGCGCTTTCCTCAATTTTCTGTTGGGGGTGATACTGCCATTGTCTTCCTAGGCGCCGTTTTTCTGCAACAAGACCTTACCATCGTTATTTGTGACCGCTTAAATTGTGGCGATAAGTCTTTTTTGTTTCGGCGTTGCTAGAATAGCAGCCAATAACTACTCTATATCATCTTCACAGTTTTGCGCAGGTTTAAGATTAATGTGGCTACTTATTTACTTCTTATAATCAAGTCAGTTTTTATTCTTTGCAGTGAGGATTTCTTCTCAATGATCTGGGGTTGTTCATATATTAGTATGGGGGAGTAATCGGATGACTGTCACTTACAGTTCCTCCAGATATATTGTATTTCTGTCTATATTTCTTATATTTCCGCAATCTTTTAAGTCTGGTGCCGCGGCTGGCTAGAATAAATTCCCGCCGAGAAGCCCAATTTTCGACCACTTTTTGTAGCAATTGGGGCCGTATGTCAGCAATAACATCTCCCGAGGCGTCTTGAAATGGCAAACCAAACTGAGTATAAATCAAGTAACAGCTGTCAAATAGACCAACTCTGAAAAAAGTATTGCCTCATTGAAAACCACTCGTCTAAAAAAACACCCTTTAGCTTTTCATAAGTGACAAGACCCATTTCCGAAATCTGAGCATGTTCATCGGAGTCAAACGCCATATATATTGGTTTACATTTTGTATTTTTTTTACCTACCTAATTTTATTATCTACATATTATTACATTTGCACTAAATTTATAACTGTTTGTTACTATATAATAAATTTATGTTGCTAAGTTATGTGTTATTCTCTTGTTCTCATTAGAAGTTTATCTAAAGACATTGCCCATAAACATTTAATATAATTAATTGCTATGCATTATGTTATATGTTATCATACAAATTTATATTTATATCACCCATTACACTACGTTACAAAATTTAAAAAAGTTTAAAGAAAGAAAATTTCAATTTTTGGTATAAATAGTGCTGACGATCTAACGAAGATTACGAGGACCTTGTGCGGGATTTGCAATTATCCACCCGCAAACCGAGATAGTGACTTATGAATTAAAGCTGTGGAATTTAATGGACAATAATTTAAAATTACAGGTAACCCTAACGACTACTAGAAAACCAACAAGCGGGTGTTCAAAATGGACAAAGATAGCCACAACGAGACTTCATTTTAAATTTTAGAAAAATCGGTTAAATTATAAACTAGAAAACGCAAAATATCTGAGTCCAGATAAGACGAAATTCCACCACCAACGCAAATAAAAATTTGCTATGTGATTCAAATATTCAATGAATGGCAAAGTGCAAATGGGACACTTTGCTTTAGAGGACCAGTCCCGACAAGGCCGACCGAAAACTTTAACTGAGGACGCCACTAGGGCTCTTCTAAATTCCAAAGCTGACTAAGATCAACGGTTGACGCAAGTAATGACTTCTGATGTATTGGGCTTGAATGTAATGGCTGTATCGTGAATATTAAGTAATATTTTAGAATTCATGAGGAAATCTGCTCGAGGGTTCCCACGTGCTTAAAAAGAGGCCCGTGTGCATTTTGCTACATTTTTTCTAAATTAATTCGAAAATTGGCAGTCTAGTAACTTTAGTAAAGTTGTTACTAGTGACGAATCTGAATCAAAAACCTTTGCAGCTATTCACTTGGAAAAGGGTCAGACGGTAAATGCGAAATGGTATACCGAAGACTGCTTACCAAAAGTTTTAAAAAATTTATTGGAAAGCAGGAAGATAGAGGATTTGCGATGGTTGTTTTCACATCATGACAACGAGCCAGCTAACATTACTGAAATAACGAGTAACTTTATTGCAATCTATGGCATCGAAGAAATACGACCAGCACCATATTCCCCAATTCTAGGACCTTGTGATTTCTGGTTATTTTCAAAACTTAAAAGAAATTTGAGGGAAAAGGTATTTAACAGCAACACGGAATAATTTATGTAAATAATGCTGAACTTGATAAGCTTAAAAAGCAAGATTTTTTAAGAATGTTTTGAGAAGAGGATGGATGCTTAAAAATTAATGGCGATTATGTAGAGATGGTAAAATAAGACAAAAATGTATAATAAGTACGAAATAATTCTTTGGTTCTATTTTTTTTTGTCAACTAAGCAAATTTTGTTAGCCTTCTTGTATACCGCAACTGTTTGGTTTCTTATGTCACAATCATGTACCAGAGGAGTGGATACTTGTTATTGACGGCTGAAACTAAAGTAAACAAGTAAGAAAAGCTAAATTCGGGCGAAACCGATTTTTATATACCCTCGCGATATATATTTGTATGGCCGGTGCCCATAATTTCATAAATTTCCCGTTTCTTTGTTTCAAATCGTAGGTAGTACTAAACCTTACTCAATTTCTTACAAAAATGGTCAAGATCGGTCAATAACCACTCCCACCTACCATATAACCTAAGTTTTTGAGAAATGCAAAAACTCCGTTTTTTCGGTATTTATTACAGCAAATTGAGTGAAATTGGGTATTTGAAGCAATTTTGAAGTAAGAAATTATGTATTTTTGAAATTTTGTATCTCAATAACAGTATTAGTTATCGTCACAAAATTTGGTGGACATATTTTCCTTGATAACGCATTTTTGAAATCGGATCATAACCACGCCCACCTCCCATAAAACGGAAGTTTTGGAAAATGCAAAAGCTTCATTTTTTCGGTATCTATTAAAACAAATTGAGTAAAATTCGGTATTTGGAGCGATTTTGAAATAGGAAATTAAGTATTTATATAATTTAAAAAAATGGGCGCTGCCTCGCCCACTTAGGAAAAAATTTCTTTATCTCAATAGCGGTGTAAGGTATTGTCACAAAATTTGGTGAACAAATTTTCCTCCAAATGGACCATCGGACCATAACCTAGCCCACCTCCCAACGAACTGAAATTTTCAAAAATGCAAAAATGTCGTTCTTTCTTTATCTATTCCAACATATTAATTAAAATTTGATATTTAGAGAGATAGTTAATTAAGAAACTTGATTTTTATGAAATTTTGAAAAATGGGCGTTACCACGCCCACTTATAAAAAACGTCTGTAGGCATCTCAATTACGATGTAAGGTATCGCCACAAAATTTGGCGAACATATTGTCCTTGATATCACTAGCATCACCGTCAATAATTTTTGAAATCGGACGATAACCACGCCCAACTTCCATATACCGGCAATTTTGAAAAATGCAAAAAACTTCGTTTATCCGTATTTATTGGAACAAATTGAGTAAAGTTTAATATTAGCATCGATTTGAAACAAAGAAACGGGGTTTTTATGAAATTATGGGCACCGCCCATACAAAAATACATCGCGAGGGTATATAAAAACCTCTTTCGCCCGAATTCAGCCTTTCTTTCTTGTTTTACTTGTTTTTTTTTTAAATTCATTACTTTCAGCTTTCTCAGCGCTAAAAAATCGGTGCAAAAATTCTGAAAATCACTGCTAGTTTTATTAAATATATATACAATGGTACATTAAAACACAAGTTACCCTAATTTTAACATATTTCGGTACCTTCTGTTCAAAAATTAGAGCATTACCACATATTGACAGATCTTTACTCTTAATTTTTTTAAAATTAATTTGAAATTATTTTTCAAGTAAAATATGGTTCATTCTCTAACGAAAACCATAAACACCCCTAATTTAAACTATTCACAAAATGTTCAATAATTTAACACAATTGCGTTTTTTTGGCTCATTTAAATTTTAGTGTTAGAAAGCACAAATTTGTTAGAAAATTAACGATGTTTAATTTGAAAAATAATTTTAAATTGTTGGAGGATAAATAAATTCGCTTTCGTATTTCGTAATTTCTTTAGTGCTTTCCATATACAGCAATTTTCGGTGGAAGTCGGAGAGAGATTTCTTATATAGTTAAGTTTAAGTAACGATCTTCTAACCGTTTAAGCGCTTTCCTCAATTTTCTGTTGGGGGTGATACTGCCATTGTCTTCCTAGGCGCCGTTTTTCTGCAACAAGACCTTACCATCGTTATTTGTGACCGCTTAAATTGTGGCGATAAGTCTTTTTTGTTTCGGCGTTGCTAGAATAGCAGCCAATAACTACTCTATATCATCTTCACAGTTTTGCGCAGGTTTAAGATTAATGTGGCTACTTATTTACTTCTCATAATCAAGACAGTTTTTATTTTTTGCAGTAAGGGCTTCTTCACAATGATCTGGGGTTGTTCATATATTAGTATGGGGGAGTAATCGGATGACATGTCACTTACAGTTCCTCCAGATATATTGTATTTCTGTCTATATTTCTTATATTTCCGCAATCTTTTAATTCTGGTGCCGCGGCTGGCTAGAATAAATTCCCGCCGAGAAGCCCAATTTTCGACCACTTTTTGTAGCAACTGGGGCCGTATGTCAGCAATAACATCTCCCGAGGCGTCTTGAAATGGCAAACCAAACTGAGTATAAATCAAGTAACAGATGTCAAATAGACCAACTCTGAAAAAAGTATTGCCTCATTGAAAACCACTCGTCTAAAAAAACACCCTTTAGCTTTTCATAAGTGACAAGACCCATTTCCGAAATCTGAGCATGTTCATCGGAGTCAAATGCCATATATATTGGTTTACATTTCGTATTTTTTTACCTACCTAATGTTTATAGATTGCTTATTTTATTATCTACATATTATTACATTTGCACTCAATTTATAACTGTTTGTTACTATATAATAAATTTATGTTGCTAAGTTATGTGTTATTCTCTTGTTCTCATTAGAAGTTTATCTAAAGACATTGTCCATAAACATTTAATATAATTAATTGCTATGCATTATGTTATATGTTATCATACAAATTTATATTTATATCCACCCGCAAACCGAGATACTGACTTATGAATTAAAGCAGTGGAATTTAATGGACAATAATTTAAAATTACAGGTAACCCTAACGACTACTAGAAAACGAACAAGCGGGTGTTCAAAATGGACAAAGAAAGCCACAACGAGACTTCATTTTAAATTTTTGAAAAATCGGTTAAATTATAAACTAGAAAACGCAAAATATCTGAGTCCAGATCAGACGAAATTCCACCACCAACGCAAATAAAAATTTGCTATGTGATTCAAATATTCAATGAATGGCAAAGTACAAATGGACCACTTTGCTTTAGAGGACCAGTCCCGACAAGGCCGACCGAAAACTTCAACTGAGGACGACACTAGGGCTCTTCTAAATTCCAAAGCTGACTAAGATCAACGGTTGACGCAAGTAATGACTTCTGATGTATTGGGCTTGAATGTAATGGCTGTATCGTGAATATTAAGTAATATTTTAGAATTCATGAGGAAATCTGCTCGAGGGTTCCCACGTGCTTAAAAAGAGGCCCGTGTGCATTTTGCTACATTTTTTCTAAATTAATTCGAAAATTGGCAGTCTAGTAACTTTAGTAAAGTTGTTACTAGTGACGAATCTGAATCAAAAACCGTTGCAGCTATTCACTTGGAAAAGGGTCAGACGGTAAATGCGAAATGGTATACCGAAGACTGCTTACCAAAAGTTTTAAAAAATTTGTTGGAAAGCAGGAAGATAGAGGATTTGCGATGGCTGTTTTCACATCATGACAACGAGCCAGCTAACATTGCTGAAATAACGAGTAACTTTATTGCAATCTATGGCATCGAAGAAATACGACCAGCACCATATTCCCCGATTCTAGGGCCTTGTGATTTCTGGTTATTTTCAAAAATTAAAAGGAATTTGAGGGAAAAGGTATTTAACAGCAACACGGAATAATTTATGTAAATAATGCTGAACTTGATAAGCTTAAAAAGCAAGATTTTTTAAGAATGTTTTGAGAAGAGGATGGATGCTTAAAAATTAATGGCGATTATGTAGAGATGGTAAAATAAGACAAAAATGTATAATAAGTACGAAATAATTCTTTGGTTCTATTTTTTTTGTCAACTAAGCGAAATTTTGTTAGCCTCCTCGTATACCGCAACTGCTTGGTTTCTTATGTCACAATCATGTACCAGAGGAGTGGATACTTGTTATTGACGGCTGAAACTAAAGTAAACAAGTAAGAAAAGCTAAATTCGGGCGAAACCGATTTTTATATACCCTCGCGATATATATTTGTATGGCCGGTGCCCATAATTTCATAAATTTCCCGTTTCTTTGTTTCAAATCGTAGTTAGTACTAAACTTTACTCAATTTCTTCCAATAAATACTAAAAAACGAACTTTTTTGCATTTTTCAAAATTTCCGTTATTTTGAAGTTGGGGTAGGTTGGTATCGAAAATGGTCAAGATCGGTCAATAACCACGCCCACCTACCATATAACCTAAGTTTTTGAGAAATGCACTCAAAAAATTGAGTGAAATTGGGTATTTGAAGCAATTTTGAAGTAAGAATCTATGTATTTTTGAAATTTTGTATCTCAATAACAGTATTAGTTATCGTCACAAAATTTGGTGGACATATTTTCCTTGATATCGCATTTTTGAAATCGGATCATTACCACGCCCACCTCCTATATAACGGAAGTTTTGGAAAATGCAAAAGCTTCATTTTTTCGGTATCTATTAAAACAAATTGAGTAAAATTCGGTATTTGGAGCGATTTTGAAATAGGAAATTAAGTATTTATATAATTTTAAAAAATGGGCGCTGCCTCGCCCACTTAGGAAAAAATTTCTTTATCTCAATAGCGGTTTAAGGTATCGTCACAAAATTTGGTGAACAAATTTTCCTCCATATGGACCATCGGACCATAACCTCGCCCACCTCCCAACGAACTGAAATTTTTAAAAATGCAAAAATGTCGTTCTTTCTTTATCTATTCCAACATATTAATTAAAATTTGATATTTAGAGAGATAGTTAATTAAGAAACTTAATTTTTATGAAATTTTGAAAAATGGGCGTTACCACGCCCACTTATAAAAAACGTCTGTAGGTATCTCAATTACGATGTAAGGTATCGCCACAAAATTTGGCAAACATATTGTCCTTGATATCACTAGCATCACCGTCAATAATTTTTGAAATCGGACCATAACCACGCCCAACTTCCATATACCGGCAATTTTGAAAAATGCAAAAAACTTCGTTTTTCAGTATTTATTGGAACAAATTGAGTAAAGTTTAATATTAGCAGCGATTTGAAACAAAGAAACGGAGTTTTTATGAAATTATGGGCACCGCCCATACAAAAATACATCGCGAGGGTATATAAAAATCGGTTTCGCCCGAATTTAGCCTTTCTTGCTTGTTTTACTTGTTTTTTTTTTTTTTAATTCATTACTTTCAGCTTTCTCAGCGCTAAAAAATCAGTGCAAAAATTCTGCAATTCACTGCGAGTTTTATTAAATATGTATACAATAGTACATTAAAACACAAGTCACCCTAATTTTAACATATTTCGGCACCTTGTGTTCAAAAATTAAAATTAATTTGAAATTATTTTTCAAGTAAAATATGGTTCATTCTCTAAGGAAAACCATCAACACCCCTTATTTAAACTATTCACAAAATGTTCAATAATTTAACACAATTGCGTTTTTTTGGCTCATTTAATTTTAGTGTTAGAAAGCACAAATTTGTTAGAAAATTAACGATGTTTAATTTGAAAAATAATTTTAAATTGTTGGAGGATAAATAAATTCGCTTTCGTATTTCGTAATTTCTTTAGTGCTTTCCATATACAGCAATTTTCGGTGGAAGTCGGAGCGAGATTTCTTATATAGTTAAGTTTAAGTAACGATCTTCTAACCGTTTAAGCGCTTTCCTCAATTTTCTGTTGGGGGTGATACTGCCATTGTCTTCCTAGGCGCCGTTTTCCTGCAATAAGACCTTACCATCGTTATTTGTGACCGCTTAAATTGTGGCGATAAGTCTTTTTTGTTTCGGCGTTGCTAGAATAGCAGCCAATAACTACTCTATATCATCTTCACAGTTTTGCGCAGGTTTAAGATTAATGTGGCTACTTATTTACTTCTTATAATCACGTCAGTTTTTATTCTTTGCAGTGAGGATTTCTTCTCAATGATCTGGGGTTGTTCATATATTAGTATGGGGGAGTAATCGGATGACATGTCACTTACAGTTCCTCCAGATATATTGTATTTCTGTCTATATTTCTTATATTTCCACAATCTTTTAAGTCTGGTGCCGCGCCACTTTTTGTAGCAATTGGGGCCGTATGTCAGCAATAACATCTCCCGAGGCGTCTTGAAATGGCAAACCAAACTGAGTATAAATCAAGTAACAGCTGTCAAATAGACCAACTCTGAAAAAAGTATTGCCTCATTGGAAACCACTCGTCTAAAAAAACACCCTTTAGCTTTTCATAAGTGACATGACCGATTTCCGAAATCTGAGCATGTTCATCGGAGTCAAATGCCATATATATTGGTTTACATTTTGTATTTTTTTTACCTACCTAATTTTATTATCTACATATTGTTACATTTGCACTCAATTTATAACTGTTTGTTACTATATAATAAATTTATGTTGCTAAGTTATGTGTTATTCTCTTGTTATCATTAGAAGTTTATCTAAAGACATTGCCCATAAACATTTAATATAATTAATTGCTATGCATTATGTTATATGTTACCATACAAATTTATATTTATATCACCCATTACACTACGTTACAAAATTTAAAAAAGTTTAAAGAGAGAAAATTTCAATTTTTGGTATAGATAGTGCTGACGATCTAACGAAGATTACGAGGACCTTGTGCGGGATTTGCAATTATCCACCCGCAAACCGAGATAGTGACTTATGAATTAAAGCAGTGGAATTTAATGGACAATAATTTAAAATTACAGGTAACCCTAACGACTACTAGAAAACCAACAAGCGGGTGTTCAAAATGGACAAAGATAGCCACAACGAGACTTCATTTTAAATTTTAGAAAAATCGGTTAAATTATAAACTAGAAAACGCAAAATATCTGAGTCCAGATCAGACGAAATTCCACCACCAACGCAAATAAAAATTTGCTATGTGATTCAAATATTCAATGAATGGCAAAGTGCAAATGGGACACTTTGCTTTAGAGGACCAGTCCCGACAAGGCCGACCGAAAACTTTAACTGAGGACGCCACTAGGGCTCTTCTAAATTCCAAAGCTGACTAAGATCAACGGTTGACGCAAGTAATGACTTCTGATGTATTGGGCTTGAATGTAATGGCTGTATCGTGAATATTAAGTAATATTTTAGAATTCATGAGGAAATCTGCTCGAGGGTTCCCACGTGCTTAAAAAGAGGCCCGTGTGCATTTTGCTACATTTTTTCTAAATTAATTCGAAAATTGGCAGTCTAGTAACTTTAGTAAAGTTGTTACTAGTGACGAATCTGAATCAAAAACCGTTGCAGCTATTCACTTGGAAAAGGGTCAGACGGTAAATGCGAAATGGTATACCGAAGACTGCTTACCAAAAGTTTTAAAAAATTTATTGGAAAGCAGGAAGATAGAGGATTTGCGATGGTTGTTTTCACATCATGACAACGAGCCAGCTAACATTGCTGAAATAACGAGTAACTTAATTGCAATTTATGGCATCGAAGAAATACGACCAGCACCATATTCCCCGATTCTAGGGCCTTGTGATTTCTGGTTATTTTCAAAAATTAAAAGGAATTTGAGGGAAAAGGTATTTAACAGCAACACGGAATAATTTATGTAAATAACGCTGAACTTGATAAGCTTAAAAAGCAATATTTTTTAAGAATGTTTTGAGAAGAGGATGGATGCTTAAAAATTAATGGCGATTATGTAATAATAATAATAATTTTGGCGCTTACACTATATAGCTCAGTGTTTGGCCGAGCTTCTCCTACCATTTGTGGTGTGCGTCTTTATATTATACCACAAATGGAGGGACCTACAGTTTTTGTGCCGACTCCGAACGGCAGATGTTTTTAATGAGAAGCTTTTTCATGGCAGAAATACCCTTGGAGGTTTGCCATTCTAATAGCGGTCACCCCTCGGCAGGCAATGGCGATTATGTAGAGATGGTAAAATAAGACAAAAATGTATAATAAGTACGAAATAATTCTTTGGTTCTATTTTTTTTTGTCAACTAAGCGAAATTTTGTTAGCCTCCTCGTATACCGCAACTGTTTGGTTTCTTATGTCGCAATCATGTACCAGAGGAGTAGATACTTGTTATTGACGGCTGAAACTAAAGTAAACAAGTAAGAAAAGCTAAATTCGGGCGAAACCGATTTTTATATACCCTCGCGATATATATTTGTATGGCCGGTGCCCATAATTTCATAAATTTCCCGTTTCTTTGTTTCAAATCGTAGGCAGTACTAAACTTTACTCAATTTCTTACAAAAATGGTCAAGATCGGTCAATAACCACGCCCACCTACCATATAACCTAAGTTTTTGAGAAATGCAAAAACTCCGTTTTTTCGGTATTTATTACAGCAAATTGAGTGATATTGGGTATTTGAAGCAAATTTGAAGTAAGAAATTATGTATTTTTGAAATTTTGTATCTCAATAACAGTATTAGTTACCGTCACAAAATTTGGTGGACATATTTTCCTTGATATCGCATTTTTGAAATCGGATCATTACCACGCCCACCTCCCATATAACGGAAGTTTTGGAAAATACAAAAGCTTCATTTTTTCGGTATCTATTAAAACAAATTGAGTAAAATTCGGTATTTGGAGCGATTTTGAAATAGGAAATTAAGTATTTATATAATTTAAAAAAATGGGCGCTGCCTCGCCCACTTAGGAAAAAATTTCTTTATCTCAATAGCGGTGTAAGGTATCGTCACAAAATTTGGTGAACAAATTTTCCTCCATATGGACCATCGGACCATAACCTCGCCCACCTCCCAATGAACTGAAATTTTTAAAAATGCAAAAATGTCGTTCTTTCTTTATCTATTCCAACATATTAATTAAAAGTTGATATTTAGAGAGATGGTTAATTAAGAAACTTGATTTTTATGAAATTTTGAAAAATGGGCGTTACCACGCCCACTTATACAAAAGTCTGTAGGCATCTCAATTACGATGTAAGGTATCGCCACAAAATTTGGCGAACATATTGTCCTTGATATCACTAGCATCACCGTCAATAATTTTTGAAATCGGACCATAACCACGCCCAACTTCCATATACCGGCAGTTTTGAAAAATGCAAAAACTTCGTTTATCCGTATTTATTGGAACAAATTGAGTAAAGTTTAATATTAGCATCGATTTGAAACAAAGAAACGGGGTTTTTATGAAATTATGGGCACCGCCCATACAAAAATACATCACGAGGGTATATAAAAATCGGTTTCGCCCGAATTTAGCTTTTCTTTCTTGTTTTACTTGTTTTTTTTTTAAATTCATTACTTTCAGCTTTCTCAGCGCTAAAAAATCAGTGCAAAAATTCTGCAAATCACTGCTAGTTTTATTAAATATATATACAATGGTACATTAAAACACAAGTTACCCTAATTTTAACATATTTCGGTACCTTCTGTTCAAAAATTAGAGCATTACCACATATTGACAGATCTTTACACTTAATTTTTTTAAAATTAATTTGAAATTATTTTTCAAGTAAAATATGGTTCATTCTCTAAGGAAAACCATAAACACCCCTAATTTAAACTATTCACAAAATGTTCAATAATTTAACACAATTGCGTTTTTTTGGCTCATTTAATTTTAGTGTTAGAAAGCACAAATTTGTTAGAAAATTAACGATGTTTAATTTGCAAAATAATTTTAAATTGTTGGAGGATAAATAAATTCGCTTTCGTATTTCGTAATTTCTTTAGTGCTTTCCATATACAGCAATTTTCGGTGGAAGTCGGAGAGAGATTTCTTATATAGTTAAGTTTAAGTAACGATCTTCTAACCCTTTAAGCGCTTTCCTCAATTTTCTGTTGGCGGTGATACTGACATTGTCTTCCTAGGCGCCGCCGCAACAAGACCTTACCATCGTTATTTGTCACCGCTTAAATTGTGGCGATAAGTCTTTTTTGTTTCGGCGTTGCTAGAATAGCAGCCAATAACTACTATATATCATCTTCACAGTTTAGCGCAGGTTTAAGATTAATGTGGCTACTTATTTACTTCTCATAATCAAGACAGTTTTTATTTTTTGCAGTAAGGGCTTCTTCTCAATGATCTGGGGTTGTTCATATATTAGTATGGGGGAGTAATCGGATGACATGTCACTTACAGTTCCTCCAGACATATTGTATTTCTGTCTATATTTCTTATATTTCCGCAATCTTTTAATTCTGGTGCCGCGGCTGGCTAGAATAAATTCCCGCCGAGAAGCCCAATTTTCGACCACTTTTTGTAGCAATTGGGGCCGTATGTCAGCAATAACATCTCCTGAGTATAAATCAAGTAACAGCTGTCAAATAGACCAACTCTGAAAAAAGTATTGCCTCATTGAAACCCACTCGTCTAAAAAAACACCCTTTAGCTTTTCATAAGTGACAAGACCGATTTCCGAAATCTGAGCATGTTCATCGGAGTCAAATGCCATATATATTGGTTTACATTTTGTATTTTTTTTACCTACCTAATTTTATTATCTACATATTATTACATTTGCACTCAATTTATAACTGTTTGTTACTATATAATAAATTTATGTTGCTAAGTTATGTGTTATTCTCTTGTTCTCATTAGAAGTTTATCTAAAGACATTGTCCATAAACATTTAATATAATTAATTGCTATGCATTTTGTTATATGTTATCATACAAATTTATATTTATATCACCCATTACACTACGTTACAAAATTTAAAAAAGTTTAAGGAAAGAAAATTTCAATTTTTGGTATAGATAGTGCTGACGATCTAACGAAGATTGCGAGGACCTTGTGCGGGATTTGCAATTATCAACCCGCAAACCGAGATACTGACTTATGAATTAAAGCAGTGGAATTTAATGGACAATAATTTAAAATTACAGGTAACCCTAACGACGACTAGAAAACCAACAAGCGGGTGTTCAAAATGGACAAAGATAGCCACAACGAGACTTCATTCTAAACTTTAGAAAAATCGGTTAAATTATAAACTAGAAAACGCAAAATATCTGAGTCCTGAGATCAGACGAAATTCCACCACCAACGCAAATAAAAATTTGCTATGTGATTCAAATATTCAATGAATGGCAAAGTGCAAATGGGACACTTTGCTTTAGAGGACCAGTCCCGACAAGGCCGACCGAAAACTTCAACTGAGGACGCCACTAGGGCTCTTCTAAATTCCAAAGCTGACTAAGATCAACGGTTGACGCAAGTAATGACTTCTGATGTATTGGGCTTGAATGTAATGGCTGTATCGTGAATATTAAGTAATATTTTAGAATTCATAAGGAAATCTGCTCGATGGTTCCCACGTGCTTAAAAAGAGGCCCGTGTGCATTTTGCTATATTTTTTCTAAATTAATTCGAAAATTGGAGTAGATACTTGTTATTGACGGCTGAAACTAAAGTAAACAAGTAAGAAAAGCTAAATTCGGGCGAAACCGTTTTTTTTGTATATACCCTCGCGATATATATTTGTATGGCCGGTGCCCATAATTTAATAAATTTCCCGTTTCTTTGTTTCAAATCGTAGCTTGTACTAAACTCTACTCAATTTCTTCCAATAAATACTGAAAAAAGAACTTTTTTACATTTTTCAAAATTTCCGTTATTTGGAAGTTGGGCGTGGTGTGGTTATGGTCCGATTTCAAAAGTTTTTGACGGTGATGCTAGTGATATCAAGGACAATATGTTCACCAAATTTTGTGGCGATACCTTACATCGTTATTGAGATAGCTACAGACGTTTTTTTATAAGTGGGCGTGGTAACGCCCATTTTTCAAAATTTCATTAAAATCAGGTTTCTTAATTAACTATCTCTCTAAATATCAAATTTTAATTAATATGTTTCAATAGATAAAGAAAAAACAAAATTTTGCATTATTCACAATTTCCGTAATATGGGAGGTGGGCGAGGTTATGGACCGATTTAAACATTTTTTAACGTGATATTAAGGAACATTTCACCGTTATTGAGATACAGAAATTTTTTTATAAGTGGGCGTGGCAGCGCCCATATTTCAAAATTACATATATACCTACTTTCTAATGGTATCAAGGGCAATATATTCACCAAATTTTGTGACGATACCTTACATCGTTGTTGAGATACTTACAGACGTTTTTTTATAAGTGGGCGTGGTAACCAATCTTGACCATTTTCAATACCAACCTACCCTGTCCAAAGAGAAATCTATGTACCAAATTTCATTGAGATATCTCAACTTATATTCAAGTTATTGTAACCACGGACAGACGGACAGACGGACGGACAGACAGTCAAGGCTAAATCGATTCCTCTTTTCTTTCTGATCATTTTAGCATATATATGTCTATATCTACCTCGATTATTTTTTGCTGTTCTTGACCATTTTCAATACCAACCTACCCTGTCCAAAGAGAAATCTATGTACCAAATTTCATTGAGATATCTCAACTTATATTCAAGTTATTGTAACCACGGACAGACGGACAGACGGACGGACAGACAGTCAGGGCTAAATCGATTCCTCTTTTCTTTCTGATCATTTTAGTATATATATGTATGTATCTATCTCGATTATTTTTTGCTGTTACAAACAACCGTTATGCGAACAAAGTTATAATAACCTTGTGTACAAGTACGCTAGGGTATAGAAATGAAAAATTTCTAAATTCTTAAGACATCAAATGATTTTATTTAAATATTGTTCTGTACACATAGGACGCTTTTTTTTTGGAATTTGAGCCATTAATATTAATATTAAGATTTCCCATTTAAATTACACGTATACTTGAACTTTTTTTGAAATTCTTCTAACTCAGTGGCATTTTCTGCTATTTCATGTTTAAAAAAAATAAAAACAAATTACTCAGAATGAAATACTCTATAAAAGTCCCTATGGTAACTGAAGTCAACTTATTCATGAATTTATTGTTTTTTTTTTGTCATTTCATCCATGGCTGAAGATACAGAAAAATGTAAAATAACAAAATTTTATTAAATCAAATTTCCTTCAAAACGGTCTTTGCACCGAATCTCCATTATTAATATATTTCCAGATAATGACCTTTTTATGTTATTGTATTGACCATATAACTATTTTATTTTATTATTTTCAGCTTTACGGCCGTTCGGCCTATAATAATGAGATTTCATTTTTATAACTTGTGATTTTCATGAATTTGCGACTCAAATCAAATCTCACTCGTGCTAGTTACATGAAGTGACAGTAGGCAGTTTTAAATAGTGTTTAATACTAAGTAATTTTTTTTTTAAACGCTGAAATAACATAAATTGCCACTGAGTTAAACCAATTTAAAAAAAGAGTTCGAGTCTACGTGTATTTTAAAGGGAACATCTTCAGACGCTAAAGCCGAGAACTTAGTTTTAATATTAAGGGCCTAAGTTTTAAGGTTTTTTTTTTTACTATTTCAAGAAATTTTCTGACGTGGACTGTAGAAAAAATAGTTGCGAAAAAAAGAGCACCCTAATACCCAAAAAAAAATTTAATATTTTTTCATTAATGGTGACAAAATAAAGTTATGGTGAAGATTAGTGCCCTAAATATTTATATTAAGATATCTATCATTGCGACTGAAAGTTCTTACAATAGTCGCGATTTTTATCTAGAACTTGTAAATCAATCACATTCACATACATACACGTGCCTTCGATAATATAGTCATTAAATGACAGGAGCGGATACAGAAAATAATTTTAGGGGGGAGCGGGGTGCGTCCAAACAATTTTTTTTTAGACAAATCACGATAGATGAACTGGTACATACATTTAAATTTAAGGTTCTGAAATTTGGGGGGAGGGTTTGTTTTGAGCGTCCGGGCCCCCACCCCCGCGCTCGTTACATGATAACTATTATGTATTAACAAGTCTTTAATTGACGAGGTTCACGCTGCAACTGTTCTTTATTAGGATAAATGAGAATGACATTGTGGTAAATATTGTAAGGACAGCCTTTTGCTTGAAGTGAAAGTATGCATACATACTCGTATGCAAAAGTGTTGCAGCAAAAAAAAAAAAAAGGGGTCCTTTCTATCACATAGATGCGGTGGTGTGAAACTATGCTAACGCAGTAGATCGATAAGGCAGTTGTGGTTGGAAGTCTGCGAATACTGTTCTTTCGAAAATCTTTTTTGGAATGAATAACTGATCGACGAAAAAGCGGTTCCTTGTTGCCTGCGAGTGCGTTATAAAAGGCCCAGGAGGAGAGCCAACGGCTCATGCTGAAGTTGAAGTGAATCGAGATAAGTTCGGTCTCATCATTGAAGAAGTGAAAGTGCGGTGGTGATCAAATCACGTTTGCAAAAAAAAAAAAGAAAAAAAAGGGGGGGATTTAAAATTCTCCGCACGCTAAGCAGAATCCATTATTGGATTCACGTCCTGCTTTGGAACAGGAGGTAATCCCGGCCACAACTCGAGCGAAGCCCGTAACACCATCGATAAACACACACACACATACACCGCAACCTGATAATATCGTCCGTAAAGAAAATCATCAGCTGTCTATTGTATATGAGTCGCCGTGGGTCAACAAACTTTTTATATATTGTAAGTGTCTACGCATTGATGAGCGCAGCTAAGTAAACCAGAGCGGGAGAAGTGACAGCGCTGGAATAGAACGCTGAAATAAAAGCGTAGACGAGAAGGAGCGCCAAGAACGAGCAAGGCGGCTAAGAGCATCGCGGACGTATACTGCGTTAACGTCGCCGCCCAACGCAAACAGCATCACCTGCATACACCGGCAGAAGAAATTTGCCCCACGTGTTTTTTTTTTAATTTTTTTGATTTAATGATTTATGTTATACAACTTTTTTTTTACACTCATTCACATTATTATAGTGGCTATATCTTTTTAGTCAAAGCCGCATTCATTGAAAATTTGAATTTGCTTATATCTATTTTTTTTGGATTTTGCTCGTGGTATACACATATATGAGTTCTTAATTTTTATTTTCTTTAATTTGCATATAAATTCGTAATTTTTACCTTTTAAATTTCACGTGTAAGCAAGGGCTTAATTTAGAATTTTAATTTAATTATTTCGAATTCTCCAAAAAAAAAATTCTTAACTTGTCAATTATCATTTTGTATCCACACTGAGAAACTGATTTGAAGTCTGGCCTTGCCCGCACGATCGTAGTGACAATTTATTGATATTGCTTTTGTTGTTTTTTTTTTGTGAGCGCGTAAAAGAAAAAGGGTTACCTGCCCAATGACAGCGCTTCTGTCATTGGCAATATTTCACCCATGTATGTATGTATGTAATTCTATCCTCCCACACAGGTTTCTTAACAGCATGCTGGCGCCAACAAAGCTGGAGTAACCAGGTGAGTGAAATCGAAAAAGAAAGGAAAAAAAGCAACAATTCCTTATTATGTTACTCTTTAAATCTCTCGTGCACACTTGAGACATATGTACATGAGATTCCATGTGTATCTTAAGATACGCAAGAATTAAGAGTTACTGAAAGATGTACTGTAAAAATTTTCTGAGTTAAATTCTTTTTTTATAAATAACTTAGCCGTTAATGCTTATTTTTTTTATTTTTTTTTATATTTTTTTTGCGTTGATTTGTTTGAGGAAAATACGCTCAATTTCTTAAATTATTTTCCTTCTCAAATTTGAAAAATTACGAGTTCAGTTTTTCTTGAATTTATATATGTACTAGCAAGTACCCGGCTTACTTCGTTACGCCGCAAAAATTAAATATACCGATGTTTAACTTTGAGTAGAGTGTTAAAATGGGTTACACATTCATATTTTGTGCTTGTTTTCTGCAAGGAATGTAATATACCACCCTCCTTTAGATGAAATGCAAACACTTAAAAATTAAACAACGTTATAAACAATTCATTTATTAACAACAAAAAACTCAAAGTTATAATAATTCAAACAACGTTAGGTACCTACATTAGTAAAATGGATTGTGAAACGCAAAAATTTGTTCATAAAATAAGGTACATCTTCTTCATTAATTAAAAACTTCCGTGAACACAACATTCTTTGTTTTGTTGCCTTTTAGGTATAAGAAAACTCTGGTTTTGTGGTGAACCAGTTCGCGACAGAGCGACATATAGTTGACCGTGAGAAAACACCTCGTTGCGAAGGTCTACCCCAACATAGCCAAATGTTTGCCTTTGGGACTTGTTAATTGTAATTGCAAAACATATTCTCAAAGGAAAC
Organism: Philophylla caesio; assembly: GCA_963971545.1. Classification (NCBI taxonomy): domain Eukaryota; kingdom Metazoa; phylum Arthropoda; class Insecta; order Diptera; family Tephritidae; genus Philophylla; species Philophylla caesio. Next base: position 153,353 of record CAXASM010000035.1, read on the forward strand.
TGGACTCGCTTAAAACTAAAAGGTAGATCGCTGGGTATCATTGGTATCCGCGGAATCATTGTTGTTTCGCCTGCTGCAGGACCAGTTAAAATTATCGCTTGTATGACATTAGGCATTAATTGCGTGATTTTTAGTCTAGTAGCATTACATAAATTGGGAGGCTTAAGATTTCGTAGAAGCATTATTGGCATATCAATTTTTAGACGTAGTTCAAACGGAGGTAGGCCGGAGGGGTTAAGAGTTAAGAAAATCCGCTGGATAGTGAACAACGTCTTCTTTATCTGTAACTTCGTCAAGGGAATTATAAATTGTGTACTCTGTTGGTATTCTTTCAGAAACAGCTTTATTAATTTCGTCTGCGGCTGAGTTTGTTGAAGTGATGATAGCTCGTTCATATAACCACTTGGAGTGCTTGTTTTGTAAATTAGCAACATCTGAGTATACCTTATCAATGAGTTCATCAATTGTTCCGACGCATGTTCCTATGATTTCTGGCAATGTTACATAACCATCGGAGGTTATAGACTTGCAGCCATTGCCTATTTTAAGTATGAAATCTGCAAACTGATTAGAAGAGCCAGTTTCACAGAGATTCACTCGCATATTGGCAGACAATTTCAACGTTTGTACATTTGACCACATATCTGATTTCTTTATGCATGCGTTGACAATATCTGCTCTTGTTCCCTTTGGAACCACTGGGAGAGTTTGTCTAAAGTCTCCTGTGAATACAAATGTAATTCCACCCATTGGCGCCTGAGAAGATCTTAAATCTCTAAGTGATAAATCTACAGCATCGATGTGATACTTATGAGACATTGTGCACTCGTCCCATATTATAAGAGATGCTTTCTGAAGAATATCAGCGGTGGAACTATTTTTCTTAATGGAGCAGGCACTCCTTTGTTCTGGTGAAAAATTAAGTGGTAGCTTAAAGGTGGAATGAGCAGTTCTTCCCCCAGGCAGAAGAGTAGCAGCAATGCCAGAAGAAGCAACTGCAACAGCAAGTTTGCCTTCATTGCGAACTTTAGCTAAAATAAGTGAAGTCACAAAGGTTTTACCTGTGCCTCCGGGCGCATCTATGAAAAAAATATTTCCTGCATTGTCTTCTACACTGGAGCAGACCTTATCGTATATCACTCGTTGCTCTGTGGTTAGCTTTGGCTCATTTTCTAATAGAAATTGGTGGAGGTCATAGGTATTGTGCGTTGTTTCGGATATGCTTGAAATGGGGTGTAGGTCTGATATACTGCGGTTAGGTTCAGGTAAACCGAAATCCTTTATACGTTTCTCACCATACGAAAAAACCAAATTATCAAGAAGAATAAGCCCCGTATTAAATATATCTTCAGTAAAGTCCATTTCAGGGTCATTACTACTCTCGCGCACACTATATAATATATCTTCACATAAGTTTTTGCAGAACAAATTCCATAAATGTGCTGGATCAGAAATCTCGCAATATATAAGCATGATCGAAAAAAGCTCTCTCATTTTCTGCCCGCTCTCTGAGACAGTGGCATCAAACAATGTGTTCTTCCAATGACTATCATCCTGCAGCAAATGGCGTGCTTGGCAAGCTGCTCGATATGTTGGATATATTTGGCGATCTATTTTCCGTAAATAACTGAAAGAAGTTGGTCCTCGAACATGATGCAGCAAAAGTCTGAGATAGAAACATTCTGTGTAATTTGGATGTATTGTATATACCCTTCCTAAAGCAGTTTCTCGCTTAATGCCGGGATGATTAGGGACATTTTCTCCTCGTTTTCTACGTTGCCACTTTTTATTAACCCAAGTGTAATAGGCGGGTACCTCGGAGTAAAGCAAAGCCTTTGCAAAATCATCAACTGAACAAAGGGAAAAAAATGCTGTCAGAGTGGTTTGTGGTGGCTGCTGCAGTACTTGCTCGACATTACTCGGTGTGAAATAAACCCTTTGTCCATTTTCTAAGTGAACAGATAGATGTACAACCGCTGGGAATCGCTCATGTATCGAAAATCCTAAAATATCTGCCATTCAAAAAATTTTGCACTTCGTCCATATTATTTTGCACTGAAAATGTCGCTGCGTCACTACCTTTATTCACATATTTGCAAATATATTTAATTGCTTTCACCAAATGGCAGTACTCTACATTTATGTGAGCGGAGAAACATCTGGATAGAACGGGGCAATATGGAACGATCCATCGGTTGTCAACTTGGTACCCATTAGCAAGTAAATGCGTATGGCCACCGTCCGCTGAGGATCTTCGTCTATATTTTGGATATCCATCTTCCCCGGTCTGCGTATGTTGGAGGAGCTCGATGATGAATTATTAGCACCACATGGGCCGTGGATCATTTTTTTTGTAACTATATCATACAACAAAGGATCTTCGTCCTTATTTGGAATTTCTGCTGATATAATGCGATCCATGTCATCGGGAAGTATTTTATCTCTTAGCCAAATTAAAATATGTGCGTGAGGTAAACCTCGCTTTTGCCATTCGACAGTAAACATATGGCACCTAACTTTTCTAAAAATATCTTTTTTCGTAATCAAGTTCATTAGTTGGTGTAGTTTGACATGGAATACTCTTGATACAATGTCATGACGCTCACTTGGTCTTTGATTTGGAAACAATTCGTTTTTGATTTCTATCCACTCTGGACTACACGTAAAAGTAATAAATAAATTGGGCCTTCCATAATGACGGACATATAATAGGGCGTCTTGTGTACGTTCATGCAAATATCGAGGCCATCCAGTAAATGAAGACGGCAAAATTACCAACTGGCCTATATTTTCGGGATTGCAATCCTTGTTAACAGCATCCCTTAGATGTATATAGTTATCTGCACGCAATGTCTTTTAATGTGCTCTTATAAAATTTAACCTCTCGGTAATCATTTTAGCAGCCATGTCCACGCAGTATTGGTTAAAGAGATATCCATATCTATGAAGGGCATTAAAGCTATTTTCTCTTATCATTATTTTATATGCATAAAATTGCATACATGAAACTGTTTTTTGTGGATTAGATTCCCCAGTGCTTGGAAAAGTTTGCGGTATATTTATGCTGTAGCCATCCTCACCATTCAAAAATATATTAGGGTATTGCAAGGGGTCATATGAACGATGAATTTCTGATACTCGATGGAGAGTATTGTTGCGTGAATGTAAGATAATATCGCGGGGACCAGCATTCTCATCAACTATCAATACTGCGACCTCGCCTGTAGTCGGAGAATTATAGCGACCACTGTGTTCGCTAACAGGGTGCTTGTCGGCATGGATTATAACCCTATAGTTATTGGAATTAGAAGGCATACGTTCCATAGAAGTCATAAAACTTTGAACGTACACATTATTCCCGAGAAGAATTTCTTGAATGAATTTTAAGATATCTCTTTGGAGAGTTGGTGCAGCATTTTGGCGCAACGAAAGCTGTTCCTCTTCGGAAGAAAAATAAATTTGCAAAAATTTTGGAACCATGTTAGACGGTGGCAATAGGCTTCCAATAATGTGGTACACTTGTCCATGTATTTTAAAAGTGGGCATGAAATTTCCTTCTCTTATTTCATTACCACCAAACGACGTCATAGCGAAACAACCATTGTACTTTCTACTATTTTGTTTAAAATGGTTGGACAACATATGCTCGCCTGTAAGTAGCGCCTTAACTGTTGGAGGAGGCTCGCCGATGTCATTTAATTTGACATGGCCCTTACTACAACACATACCTGGGGTTTCGTTCGACCACTTTCGAGCTTTACAAAAAACGCAAATTTCACTCATACGACCCATGAAAAGGGAAGAATGTTCCATATAGTTTAAATCCGGTCTGTAGTTAAATGCTGATTTCGTATGAATCGCCACATGTCTCCTCTGCATTCCACGCAACCTTGCGTTCTCTAAACTATTTGCATGCTCAGCGACTGTCTCGTTTCTTCTGAACATAATTTGGCGCCTGTTTCCAGAAGATATAGATAACTGCGATTTTGCTTTTGGCATGTCTAAGAAATTGTTTAACAAAATCATAAACTTATAATTAACTTAATTGGGTAAGAGCTTAATTTAAAATTTTACCTTTGAATTTAAGAAAATGTAATTTATGTACGCAGAACTTTTCACACCTTTGTACAATACGATCATAAATACAATGAAGTTTGCATGCATGTAAGTAGGTGTGTTTTTTTCTACAGAATGCGCCGCTTCGATTTTCAATATTTGTCAACATAAAAATCAAAGCCAAACGCAATTTTGTTTGCCAAAAACAATAAAAATGCAAATTAATAGGAATTGAGAGGCATAAGGTTAAAGAGACTTTGATTTTGCCGTCCGTACTTCCATATGTATGTACCATTATTGTACGTGAGGTTACTGCGCAGCAAAAAAATGGAAAGAGCGCGCTCATTGCATTCTTAAAATACATACATATATGTGTTTGTTATTATAATTTGTAGAATCAACAAAAATGCTCTTTATATTACTTCTCTTTTGTCGAAGGCTTATGCATCTCTTAGTCAAATACATTTTCTCTACGTTGAGTTCATACACACCCACACATAAATTTTTGTTCCGCTGTAGCTTGAGTTTGATCTTTGAAAATTCCTATGCTTGCATTGTTTGAAGCTTTTATAAATTTCATTCTAGAAATAAGGGGCTTTAAGTTTTGAAAATGGAAAAAATGAAAACGCCACCTGGTTTATTTTTGGGAAAACTTGCTTCTTAAAAAAATTTCATAAAAATTGGACCATTACTTTTCGAGATTAGCCATTACGAATATTTTCATATAAGCAATTTTATATAATTAGTATAGATATAGAAATAGTATATTATTCAGTGTAAATAAAAAGAAACGAAAAGGAAGAAACTATGAAATATTTTAATGATTGAAGAGAAGGGAAAGTAAACATGGAGTGCTAGAGATATTTTTTTGGTGTGGGTGCTGCGCTTGCGCAAAAGAGGGGACGTGGGAGTGCAAACAGAAATGACTGACTGATTTATTGACGGATCAATGTCAGGATAAGGGGGGCGTTGTAAGGGATTAGGAGTCAGCACAACGCCCAAGGATTCGCGTTTTCAACACATCAAAGCGGGTGGGAAGACTCCACCTGACTGGACGGGACCATTCTCTTTCTTTCTCTACCTCACCTTTTATTATTTTCCAGCTTTGCTGCCCCCCTCAACAACATTCGGCATGATATCTATTTTTTTTGTTTGTGTAGCGTGGACAAGACGAGAGCAAAGACCCACCCCAACCGACGAGCTAAGCCCGGGACCGCAAGCATGCCGACTTGCAACTCGACCCTGCCACAAACTGATGTGTACACAACAAAAATGGCGCCCTACGTATAGCCCACTAAATTTTTATTTTTCTCATAATTTCCTTTTCAGTGCATATCTCTCTAACTTCTAGTTTATACTTCCTCTCGTCTCTCTTTCTATCTTATTATATGCTTTTCTTCTCGGACGAATTAGGGTCAAGACAGTAACATCATTTAAGGCTACTTAAATTGGTTAGTACTAGACTGGCAAATTGGAAGGGGGTGAAGAGTTCCGCTTCAGGGTACATTTCAGAAGTTGCCAACGAGCTTGAAGTGATACCTGAAGTGGGCGCTGTCACCAATACAATTTTTGATTTAGGAGGTAGGTTGAGTAAACTTGTTATTTAAGCTACCATTTGTGTGGTTCCGCGCTGGGGAAATGTGAGGCTTATAAAAGAGCACATATACGTACATTTCAAATTTTTGTTATAAACATATACATAAATAAAGTGTGGCTCTTGAAAAAAAGGAAATATAAACCGCTGGCTATTACTTACGAATTTTTATATTAATTTGTTCTAATTTCTCTTTTGCAAGATCCATACTTAAACCATATTAACATAAAGATTGAATTCTGTTATTCATTCATTTTTTTTATTTTTATCGCATTGAATTTTAATTTCACGTCTTACCTTACTTTAAGTTATTTGAATTTTTACATTTACTTAGAGTATATACATCTATTAACCTGAATGATAATTGTTTCTTTTTATAATTTTTTTATTAATTAATAATTATACTTTTTCTAATTAATAATTATACTTTTTCTGAAATTAATTTTGTTTATATCTTTATTTTTTTTGGCAAATATTTTTTTTATATCCGTATTTGAATTATACTCGCATACGTATATTATTTTGATAATTATTGTTTTTATTTTTGCTTCGTTCTGCTCTATTTTCTATCACAGTGAATTTGGAATCTCTTTACATATTTAGCTGTTTTAGTTTCTTTTATTTTATTGTATAAAATTTTGATAGTCCTTTTTGCAGTTCGTGGTTACATACTTTTTTTTCAAGTTTTTTATGATATTATTTATATATAATGCTGTTATATCGCTTCAGACTTATCTTTCTCGATATATATTGAATTAAGATTTCGGATTTTTTTTTGCGGCAAATGAATCGGGATAATTTGTTTGTCTTTCTGGTCAATCAAGAAGATATTTACATAAATATAATAAAATAATTTACCTAAATCTTTGTAGTAGTGTGAATGGAGGCAGAGGATATAGAAAGTGAAGAGAGAATCATAGGTGATCTAGGTCTGTTGAATTCGAATCGTAGAGTCACGCGAAGTGTGTCTATGGCCTTAGAGAACCAAGTTGTTGGGTCGCTTTTTACGCAAATCGACACCGGCATAGTACACCCGGTAGACTTTATACCATCTGACTATTTTAACCGGTGTGCTGCTAGATTATTTGATACACTGAATCAAGGCACGTCACGCCAACCTACAATTAGATTTTCAAACCAATTTGAGATTAGTACGCCAGACAATAGTTTAAGCTTTTCCCGAAAAATCGACAAATTGTTGCAAATGTCTGAAGAAGAAGAAGGCAGGGTGCCATCTAATGATGCGGAGGTGTTGGGTTCAGTTGCACAAAGTGGTGGATCAAGTTCATCAGAAGCCAACATTGAACAGCTGAGCCGAACGAGATCCGCCACATGCGCGATAATGTATCTGACCTGAGCAATCGTGTGACTGAGGTGGAAACGTCCACTCGAGGGGCAAGCAGCAGACCAACCATGGCGTCGACTCCAGAAGCTACAAGCGCACATATTGCGGTGGGTGAAGCACATCAGAATGACAGCAACCGCTCCCGTTCACAAAGTGAAGCAAAGCGTTGGAAAAAGATGGACCTCGAAAAGTGGCACGTAAAGTTTTCTTTTTCGTATTGAAAAACTACGTGAACAATACGAGATATCATATTTCCAATTGTTTACGGATTTTCATTGCTTGGTTTCTGGTAGCGCCTTAAAGTGGTACTGGCAACTACTTGAGGATAATGCGGACGATCCAAATTTCGGTATCTTTGAGTTGAAGGCTGAGTTGCTAAACCACTTCAGGAGCGCTGAGTCAGATTATGAAGTCATTAAAGAAATAATGGAAAGGAAACAATTACCCCAATAAAGTTTTGACGATTTTTACGATGATGTACATAACTTGACCTTTCGGCTTCGTAAAAAAATACCTGAGAAGGAGCTAGTTGGCATAATCCGAGGTAACCTCAAGCCGTACATAGCCAATTTGGCATTTTCCTCCAAGATTTATACGCCTGCAGAACTGAAATCCGTTTGTAGAAGAGCTGAAAAGGTAATTAAAGAAAATAGGATTAGGCCAAAAGCCGTAACTGAAAGAACTGAAAGCTTACCATGTGAACCAATAGAAGAAATAGGAAAATCGCGGAATAAGCCACCAAAAGTCATGCCAATCCAAGCAATGCGTCCGGCCATTCAAATGTACCAAAGTTCACTGTCAGTTCGTTTTGTCCCTCCCCGTTCCATTTGATGTTGTGTTTTTTCTGCGGTATGCCTGTGGATTACTTCACGAAAAACCCATCGGAATCACAAAAGGAGAATAGATGTAGGTCCTCTTTTCACAATATGATATGTTTTTCATGTGGGAGTGATGCGTCTTTTTGTGTATTCAAACCCGATAAGGGAAACATGAAGCTGGCCGAGATTGCCGGGAAATCTCGCCACGAGCAGCAGCTCCCGGAGACACCATAATAAAAATTTTGAAAAGGGATAGTGTAGCAGTAGGAGAGAATAGTCATGATGAAAATGAAAAAGAAGCAAAAGAAAAATGCGTGAAAAAAGTTTACACCAAAGGAAGCTAGAATATGAAGAAGCAAGAAGAAGAATATTTTGCGCAGAACTAATCAATAGGAAGGAATGCAGAAACTATTTGAAAATTAAAAAAATGAGAGAAAAGAGGAAAACGCTTCGTAGAATTCATAACAAGATAATTTCAACCATAGTGACATTAAAAGGAGACAACAGATTTTTTGCAAAAACCGAAATACGGGGAAAAGAAGTACTTGCCCTTCTTGACTCAGAGGCAGGCGCAAGCTGCCTGGGAAAAAATTCGGATATCCTTCTCCAGGGCAAGGAAACCCTGATTATGCCAATCAGAGGGCAAAATATTCGGACAGCGAATGGGGGAGAAACAGCCGTTGTAGGAGTTATAACACTTCCAGTTCTATGGGACAATATGACCAAAAATTTAGAGTTTTTAGATGTGCCTGGTCTTCAACAGGAAGTCTACCTTGGTGTGGATTTTTGGCAGGCGTTCGGTCTAAAAGTGGTTAGTAGGGGATCCAGTGCAGGCCATGCTATCATTGAAGAATAGGATGTGTTTAGATGCGAGAAAGGTGAATGAACGAACTATTAAAGAGGCGTACCCTCTTCCACATGTTGATGGCATATTAAGCAGACTTCAAAATACGCGGTACATATCTGCCATAGATTTGAAAGATGCCTTTTGGCAAATACCACTAGAGAAGAAGTCTAGGAAAAATACTGCCTTCACAGTGCCCGGCAAGCCTTTGTACCACTTCACGGTAATGCCATTTGGATTATGTAATGCTGCGCAATGAATGTGTAGACTCATGGACAAGGTCATACCCGCTTCGTTACGAGATTCAGTGTTTGTATATTTAGATGATTTGCTTGTGTGTTCTGTTGATTTTTTGTCCCATTTGTGTTTATTAGAAAAGGTCGGTAAATGTCTTCGAGATGCTAAGTTAACCATTTACGTTGAAAAAAGCAAATTTTGTTTTAAAGAACAATATCTCGGTTTCGTGGTAGACAATGGATGCATTCGCACAGATGCCGATAAGGTTGTGGCAGTGAGAGAGTTTCCAGAGCCACGGACACCTAAACAGCTCAGGCGGTTTCTGGGAATGACAGGATGGTACCGTAGGTTTATCCAAGACTTCCCGACAATTCCAGCGCCACTGCACGACTGCCTCTCTAAAGATAACATAAAGAAATTCACAATGACGGATGATGCCAGAAAAGCATTTGAATGCCTGAAACAACGACTGATATCAGCACCAGTTTTGACACACCCAGACTTTACCCGACGATTTTTTATTTAATGCGACGCATCAACAGACGGAGTGGGTGGGGTACTGTTTCAGTTAGATGACGCGGGCAATGAAAGGCCAATTGCATATGTTTCAGTCAAACTGAATAAGACACAACGAAATTACAGCATAACGGAATTAGAGTGCTATGCGGCAGTGATAAGCATAAAACGATTTCGACCCTATGTCGAAGGATTACCCTTTACGGTCATCACTGACCACGCGAGTTTGAAATGGCTGATGAAACAGAAAGATTTGTCTGGACGGCTCGCGAGATGGAGCTTGAAGTTGCAAGGGTACGACTTCGACATTCAGCACCGCAAAGGATCGCAGAATATTGTGCCGGATGCTTTATCACGAGTGGACATGGACGAACTAGACGTAAACAATAGAACGCTCGACATCTGCTTGGATTTACCTTACTTTCAAACTGAGGAATACGATGAACTCAAAAAGACGGTGACTGATAACTTGGACAAATTGCCACAACTATGTATCTCGGACGGCTACGTTTACAAACGGACGCAGTTCAATAGGGGAAACGATGTTCAGCAGGACCATGCCTGGAAGCTTTGGGTACCGACTGAACTTCGTGGCGGGTTGATCGAGTCGTCTCATGGTTCTCCATCTGCCGGCCATGGTGGAATACATAAAACCCTGGCCAGGATACGCGAAAAATACTATTGGCCTAGTTTGATGACTGATGTACAGGCGTATATAAAAGATTGTGATATCTGCAAGAGTAATAAAGTCCAAAATACATTCCATAGACCACCAATGGGTAAGCAACGTTTGACAGAGCGACCTTTTCAACGTTTATTTGTGGACTTTATGGGTCCGTATCCACGTACGTTATAAGATTTTTGGAGAAAGAAGTTTTCCACATATTTGGCGTTCCCGAGTATGTACATTCTGATAATGGGAAACAGTTTGGTTCAGAAGCGTTCTCATCCTTTCTAGAAAAGTATGGTACAAAACATATCAGAACCGCATTCTATTCCCCACAAGGAAATGCAGCAGAAAGAGTGAACCGTTCCGTACTACAAATAATACGTTCATATGTCCTTCACAACCAGAAAAGCTGGGATAAATATGTAAGTGACGCCGCATTCGCCCTCCGCAGCGTGGTACACTCTGCCATCGGAAATTCGCCTTATTTCGCCACATTCGGTATGCCTATGGTGCAGCATACCGCATCATATGAACTATACCTCAAACTAGGTTCCCTCAAGGATGCTGATTGCGAAATTCAAGACAAACAGGATCGATTACAGTTGATTAGGAATAAAATATTGGTGGAGCTGAGGTTAGCACACGAAAGAAGCGCAAAGGTTTATAACACACGAAGTAGAGAGGTGACTTTTCAAATCGGACAAATGGTATACCGCCGAAATTTCAAACAGAGTTCGAAAGCAGATAGCTATAACGCAAAACTTGCCCCTAAACATTTGAAATGTGTTGTATTAAAAGCCATTGGCAATTCAATGTACGAACTTGGTGACATGAATGGAAAAAAAAGCGGGGTATACCACGCTAAGGATATGTTTGTAGGATAGCTCAGATGACTTAGGTTATGTTGCATGTTAATTGTTACAGGTGTCAATTGTTTATTTACCCGTGTGCTTTTAACCACTAAACATCAATCAACCCATTAATTTTTCCTTACCTGACCACTACCTAGTTATATCTGTTTTAGTGTTTGACCATGATACATACATATGTCTATTTTTATATAACTATTTGTTGTTGTGATCATTGTATCATATGTTATGTATATATTTTGTCTTCATGTTATTCAGTTATGTTACTTTGTATATACATATGTATACACATATGTTCGACGGAAGACACAAGATAGGAAGGGATATGAAAACGCCCGGCTTTAGGGTGTGGATCGAGGCCACACGCTAGGCGCAGGGAAAGAAATACAGGTTGCGTTAGAAAGTTTTTTTTACGCACACGCTCCATAGTGCAGGCACCATCGACGGATGCGAACCTGTAACGACAGCCTTTTGCTTGAAGTGAAAGTATGCATACATACTCGTATGCAAAAGTGTTGCAGCAAAAAAAAAAAGGGGTCCTTTCTATCACATAGATGCGGTGGTGTGAAACTATGCTAACGCAGTAGATCGATAAGGCAGTTGTGGTTGGAAGTCTGCGAATACTGTTCTTTCGAAAATCTTTTTTGGAATGAATAACTGGTCGACGAAAAAGCGGTTCCTTGTTGCCTGCGAGTGCGTTATAAAAGGCCCAGGAGGAGAGCCAACGGCTCAAGATGAAGTTGAAGTGAATCGAGATAAGTTCGGTCTCATAATTGAAGAAGTGAAAGTGCGGTGGTGATCAAATCACGTTTGCAAAAAAAAAAAAAAAAAAAAGGGGGTGGGATTTAAAATTCTCCGCACGCTAAGCAGAATCCATTGTTGGATTCACGTCCTGGTTTGGAACAGGAGGTAATCCCGGCCACAACTCGAGCGAAGCCCGTAACACCATCGATAAACACACACACACATACACCGCAACCTGATAATATCGTCCGTAAAGAAAATCATCAGCTGTCTATTGTATATGAGTCGCCGTGGGTCAACAAACTTTTTATATATTGTAAGTGTCTACGCATTGATGAGCGCAGCTAAGTAAACCAGAGCGGGAGAAGTGACAGCGCTGGAATAGAACGCTGAAATAAAAGCGTAGACGAGAAGGAGCGCCAAGAACGAGCAAGGCGGCTAAGAGCATCGCGGACGTATACTGAGTTAACGTCGCCGCCCAACGCAAGCAGCATCACCTGCATACACCGGCAGAGGAAATTTGCCCCACGTGTTTTTTTTAATTTTTTTGATTTAATGATTTATGTTATACAACTTTTTTTTTTACACTCATTCACATTACTATAGTGGCTATATCTTTTTAGTCAAAGCCGCATTCATTGAAAATTTGAATTTGCTTATATCTATTTTTTTTTGATTTTGCTCGTGGTATACACATATATGAGTTCTTAATTTTTATTTTCTTTAATTTGCACATAAATTCGTAATTTTTACCTTTTAAATTTCACGTGTAAGCAAGGGCTTAATTTAGAATTTTAATTTAATTATTTCGAATTCTCCAAAAAAAAATTCTTAACTTGTCAATTATCATTTTGTATCCACACTGAGAAACTGATTTGAAGTCTGGCCTTGCCCGCACGATCGTAGTGACAATTTATTGATATTGCTTTTGTTGTTTTTTTTTTGTGAGCGCGTAAAAGAAAAAGGGTTACCTGCCCAATGACAGCGCTTCTGTCATTGGCAATATTTCACCCATGTATGTATGTAATTCTATCCTCCCACACATGTTTCTCAACAGCATGCTGGCGCCAACAAGCATGCTGGAGTAACCAGGTGAGTGAAATCGAAAAAGAAAAGAAAAAAAAAAAAAGAAGGAGGCTGTGTCACGGCCATTAAGTTTAACGTAGAATACGCCATCCGATAAGACAGAAAACATATGTATAATGATAATTTATAATGATAAATAATGCAAGCAAATGAATTTCTTTATTTGATAGTTACTTTTGATGATATACATAAGCTTATGATAGGAAAATAGGATAAAAATGTTTTTAAATTATCAATTAAATTTCTCGCAAAAACGAAGTCAATGGTAGTTATCAATAGTAAAGATAAATGATAAATAACAGACCCAAATCTATTTGATTATTTGAAAGTTACTTTTGAGAATATAGGCTTATGATGGGAAAAATAGGATAAATATGATTTAAATTAACATTTAAATTTCTCGCAAAAACTAAGTCAATGGTTGTGTTATCAATAGTTGTGGGAGCATCATTTCGAATATAATCCAAATTAAACGTATCGCTAATAAATTTCGCCAATCTAGTATTTGAAGTGATTTCTGTGTTAAAATCACCACCAATAAGCAGTAGTTGGCAGCGCTTTCTCTGCCTTTACTCTACTTTAACTTGCCCGCCTAAAATTATGCAATACAAAGAAAGGGCTGCACGAGTACATTTAAATCGCCCAACAGCAAACACTCAACCAAACACCACACACATATTTGTGTGCATGTGTTTATACAATTTTCATTTGAGAAATTTAAATATTAGGAAGATATCAACCAACATGAAATGTATGTCAAACGAAAGCTAACATCTTCATTTGACTACAAAAAAATTTTTTTTTAAATTTATCGCGCCGTTTCCTTATAATTAAAGAAATAGAGATTACAACAATAAAAACTTGACATGGGTGCCCATACCGTAAGGTAAGACGTATTCTACGCCAAAACAACAATTCCTTATTATGTTACTCTTTAAATCTCTCGTGCACACATGAGACATACATATGTACATATTTAGTTTGTTAGTTTGTGCGTATGTACATGTATATGTATGCACATGACATGACTTAAGCTTGGTCGCTGCATATGACCATACGTATCTACCGGTATGCATGTAACTACGAAGATAGATATACACTGAGATTCCATGTGTATCTTAAGATACGCAAGAATTAAGAGTTACTGAAATATGTACTGTAAAAATTTTCTGAGTTAAATTCTTTTTTTATAAATAACTTAGCCGTTAATGCTTATTTTTTATTTTTTTTTTTTTTTTTTTTGCGTTGATTTGTTTGAGGAAAATACGCTCAATTTCTTAAATTATTTTCCTTCTCAAATTTGAAAAATTACGAGTTCAGTTTTTCTTGAATTTATATATGTACATATATAGAAATAGTATATTATTCAGTGTAAATAAAAAGAAACGATAAGGAAGAAACTATGAAATATTTTAATGATTGAAGAGTAGGGAAAGTAAACATGGAGTGCTAGAGATATTTTTTTGGTGTGGGTGCTGCGCTTGCGCAAAAGAGGGGACGTGGGAGTGCAGACAGAAATGACTGACTGATTTATTGACGGATCAATGTCAGGATAAGGGGGGCGTTGTAAGGGATTAGGAGTCAGCACAACGCCCAAGGATTCGCGTTTTCAACACATCAAAGCGGGTGGGAAGACTCCACCTGACTGTGCCTTTTTATCATCCTTTGATTTGATAATAAGCAATTGTACGATCGTGGACCATTTTTTTTTTAATTATAGCTGGTGTCCAAGATTGTTTATTAGGATTGGTGTAATCACGTATAAAGACATTTTGCCCTTCTGTGAAATCTACTGATCTTTTACCTTTAAAATTTATAATACATTTTTTTTGTTTTTGTAAGATATGTATTTTCTTTAATAAGAGGAGGTTTAATGAAGTCAATTCTACTTCTTATGGATCTTCCAAGAAATATTTGAACTGGAGTCTCATCTGTGGTGCTATGTTTGGTGTTTCTATAATCCATAAGAAATCTATTTAATATAATTTCGAAATTTTCATTTTTGTTAGAATTTATGTTTGCCAGAATTGATTTTTTTTAAGTTTTCACAAAAATTTCTGCTTGGCCATTGGTGGCAGGATGACCTGGAGCCGTAAGTATGTGATTTATCTTGTTGTTTTCTAATAAAATTTCAAATTCTTCAGAAACAAATTGTCGGTCATTATCACTCACTATAACGCGCGGAATGCCAAAGCGGCAAAAAGTTTCTCTGAGTTTCATTACGACAAAGTTCGATGTTATATCCTTTGTTTTGAAGACTTCGACCCATTTTGAGTACGAGTCTACTACAACAAAGAGATAGTAATTTTTTATAGGGCCTGCAAAGTCTATGTGTATTCTTTGCCAGACAGAATTTGTTGGTTTCCACGGAATAAGCGGACTCTTTTCGGGACTAGAAATAAGTTGTTGACATGGTGTGCACGATTTAATTAAGGTTTCTATATCTTTGTCAAGTTTGGGCCACCAAACGAATGATCTGGCTAAAGACTTCGTTTTAACTATTCCCAGGTGAGATTCGTGAATTAATTCAAGTATGTACCTTTGAAGTTTTACATGTACTATAGTTCTATAGCCCCATAGCAAACAACCTTGATCTACAGAAAGTTCAATATCTTTAACGGTAAACGGATCAAATTCTTTGCCTTTTAAATCTCGGATGTTGCCCTGTTTAACAGCCTCACACACTTTTGATAAAATTGGGTCACGTCGTGTTTCACGAGCAACGTCCTTAAAGTCAAGACTCAAAATATTATTTTGTTTTACGAAACTAACGAAGTTGCTGTTATCTAAAATATTTTTATTATTTTCTATTTGTGGTATACGAGAAAGATTATCGGCATGATTTAACGAGCCTTTAATGTGTTCTATTTTGTAATTGAACCCTGATAAGATAAATGCCCACCTTTGTAAGCGCGCAGCTGCCATAATTGGTACTCCTTTGTTTTCACCAAAAATTGAGAGTAAAGGTTTGTGATCTGTTTTAAGTGTAAAAGTGTTACCAATTAGGTACTGTTTTAATTTATTGACACTGAATATTATAGCAAGTGCTTCTTTTTCATGTGTACTATACTTCTGTTCAGCTTTGGATAGAGAACGAGAAACAAATGCAATTGGTTTGAGTTCTTTGTTTGGAAACTCATGCGATAGTACACCAGCAATGGCATGATTGGAAGCGTCTGTTATCAAATAGATTGGTAGTCTTGGATTGAAATGCACTAAAACTTTATCTGACGTTATATCTTTTTTTATTTGGTCATAAGCTGCTTGACAATCTGTCGACCAATTAAAAGCTACATTTTTCTGTAAGGGTTTGTAAAACGGGATCAATTTGTCCGCAAATTTATCAATGAACTTTGCATAATAGTTCACCATACCTATGAACGCCCGTAGCTCGGAGACATTCTTTGGGGTTGGTGCTTTAAGTACCGATTCAATTCTGTCTTGGTTTGTAGATACCATTTTTGTCAATGGTGAAGCCCAGATATGAAATTATGTCTTTGAGGAATTCACATTTTGATATATTTAGCTTAAGGCCAGCTTGTTGCAATTTGCTTAAAACCAATTTCAAGTTATAAATGTGTTGTGACATATCCTTTTCAGATATCGTTATATCATCTTGATATACCACTACAAATGGAATATCTCTTAATAATTTTTCCATCGTTTTCTGAAAGATTGCAGCTGCAGGCTTTACCCCAAATGGTAAACGTTTCATCTTCAATGTCCCTATATGTGTTGACCACGTACACAAAAGTTGAGATTTTTCATCAAGGACAAGTTGATTATATGCGGCAGACAAATCAAGCTTCGAGAAAAGTTCTCCCCTTGAAGTGACGCAAATATTTCATCAATTAAGGGTAAAGGATACTTAAAGTCAGAAAGAAATTTATTTATAGTGACCTTGTAGTCACCACAGATTCTTATCTCTCCATTGGGTTTTAATATGGGAACTAGTGGTGTCCCCCATTCGGAATGGTCTACCGGCTCTAATACATCCTTTTTTATTAATTCCCTAAGGTTTTCTTCGATTTTACTTTTCCATGCAAATGGTACTGGGCGCGGCTTGAAAAATATGGGTCTTGATTCATTATCTATTGGCAGTGAAATTTTTCCAAATTTATAGCTGCCTAGTCCACCGTCAAAAATTTCATAAATACCTAGTTCAAAATCGCTCCAAATACCAAATTTCACTCAATTTGCTTTAATGGATACCGAAAAAACCGAGTTTTTGCATTTCTCTAAAACTTCCGTTATATGGGAGGTGGGCGTGGTTATTGACCGATCTTGACCATTTTCAATACCTACCCTGTCCAAAGAGAAATCTATGTACCAAATTTCATTCAGATATCTCAACTTATATTCAAGTTATTGTAACCACGGACAGACGGAGAGACAGTCAGGGCTAAATCGATTCCTCTTTTCTTTCTGATCATTTTAGTATATACATATATGTCTATATCTATCTCGATTATTTTTTGATGTTACAAACAACCGTTATGCGAACAAAGTTATAATACCCTTGTGTACAAGTACGCTCGGGTATAGAAATGAAAAATTTCTAAATTCTTAAGACATCAAATGATTTTATTTAAATATTGTTCTGTACACATAGGATGCTTTTTTTTTTTGGAAATTTGAGCCATTAATAATAATATTAAGATTTCCCATTTAAATTACACGTATACTTGAAATTTTTTTGAAATTCTTCTAACTCAGTGGCATTTTCTGCTATTTCATGTTTAAAAAAAATAAAAACAAATTACTTAGAATGAAATACTCTATAAAAGTCCAAAAATTGAGAGTAAAGGTTTGTGATCTGTTTTAAGTGTAAAAGTGTTACCAATTAGGTACTGTTTTAATTTATTGACACTGAATATTATAGCAAGTGCTTCTTTTTCATGTGTACTATACTTCTGTTCAGCTTTGGATAGAGAACGAGAGACAAATGCAATTGGTTTGAGTTCTTTGTTTGGAAACTCATGCGATAGTACACCAGCAATGGCATGATTGGAAGCGTCTGTTATCAAATAGATTGGTAGTCTTGGATTGAAATGCACTAAAACTTTATCTGACGTTATATCTTTTTTTATTTGGTCATAAGCTGCTTGACAATCTGTCGACCAATTAAAAGCTACATTTTTCTGTAAGAGTTTGTACAACGGGATCAATTTGTCCGCAAATTTATCAATGGACTTTGCATAATAGTTCACCATACCTATGAACGCCCGTAGCTTGGAGACATTTTTTGGGGTTGGTGCTTTAAGTACCGATTCAATTCTGTCTTGGGTTTTGTAGATACCATTTTTGTCAATGGTGAAGCCCAGATATGAAATTTTGTCTTTGAAAAATTCACATTTTGATAAATTTAGCTTAAGGCCAGCTTGTTGCAATTTGCTTAAAACCAATTTCAAGTTATAAATGTGTTGTGACATATCCTTTTCAGATATCGTTATATCATCTTGCTATGCTACTACAAATGGAATATCTCTTAATAAACTTTCCATCGTTTTCTGAAAGATTGCAGCTGCAGGCTTTACCCCAAATGGTAAACGTTTCATCTTCAATGTTCCTATATGTGTTGACCACGTATACAAAAGTTGAGATTTTTCATCAAGGACAAGTTGATTGTATGCGGCAGACAAATCAAGCTTCGAGAAAAGTTCTCCCCTTGAAGTGACGCAAATATTTCATCAATTAAGGGAAAAGGATACTTAAAGTCAGAAAGAAATTTATTAATAGTGACCTTGTAGTCACCACAGATTCTTATCTCTCCATTGGGTTTTAATATGGGAACTAGTGGTGTCCCCCATTCGGAATGGTCTACCGGCTCTAATACATCCTTTTTTATTAATTCCCTAAGGTTTTCTTCGATTTTACTTTTCCATGCAAATGGTACTAGGCGCGGCTTGAAAAATATGGGTCTTGATTCATTATCTATTGGCAGTGAAATTTTTCCAAATTTTTAGCTGCCTAGTCCACCGTCAAAAATTTCATAAATACCTAGTTCAAAATCGCTCCAAATACCAAATTTCACTCAATTTGCTTTAATGGATACCGAAAAAACCGAGTTTTTGCATTTCTCTAAAACTTCCGTTATATGGGAGGTGGGCGTGGTTATTGACCGATCTTGACCATTTTCAATACCTACCCTGTCCAAAGAGAAATCTATGTACCAAATTTCATTGAGATATCTCAACTTATATTCAAGTTATTGTAACCACGGACAGACGGACAGACGGACGGACAGACAGTCAGGGCTAAATCGATTCCTCTTTTCTTTCTGATCATTTTAGTATATACATATATGTCTATATCTATCTCGATTATTTTTTAATGTTACAAACAACCGTTATGCGAACAAAGTTATAATACCCTTGTGTACAAGTACGCTCGGGTATAGAAATGAAAAATTTCTAAATTCTTAAGACATCAAATGATTTTATTTAAATATTGTTCTGTACACATAGGATGCTTTTTTTTTTGGAAATTTGAGCCATTAATAATAATATTAAGATTTCCCATTTAAATTACACGTATACTTGAAATTTTTTTGAAATTCTTCTAACTCAGTGGCATTTTCTGCTATTTCATGTTTAAAAAAAATAAAAACAAATTACTCAGAATGAAATACTCTATAAAAGTCCCTATGGTAACTGAAGTCAATTTTTTCATGAATTTATTGTTTTTTTTTGTCATTTCATCCATGGCTGAAGATACAGAAAAATGTAAAATAACAAAATTTTATTAAATCAAATTTCCTTCAAAAAGGTCTTTGCACCGAATCTCCATTATTAATATATTTCCAGATAATGACCTTTTTATGTTATTGTATTGGCCATATAACTCTTTTATTTTATTATTTTCAGCTTTACGGCCGTTCGGCCTATAATAATGAGATTTCATTTTTATAACTTGTGATTTTCATGAATTTGCGACTCAAATCAAATCTCACTCGTGCTAGTTACATGAAGTGACAGTAGGCACTTTTAAATAGTGTTTAATAGTGAGTAATATTTTTTTTTAAACGCTGAAATAACATAAATTGCCACTGAGTTAAACCAATTTAAAAAAAGAGTTCGAGTCTACGTGTATTTTAAAGGGAACATCTTCAGACGCTAAAGCCGAGAACTTAGTTTTAATATTAAGGGCCTAAGTTTTAAGGTTTTTTTTTATACTATTTCAAGAAATTTTCTGACGTGGACTGTAGAAAAAATAGTTCCGAATAAAAGAGCACCTTAATACCCAAAAAAAAAATTTAATATTTTTTCATTAATGGTGACAAAATAAAGTTATGGTGAAGATTAGTGCCCTAAATATTTATATTAAGATATCTATCATTGCGACTGAAAGTTTTTACAATAGTCGCGATTTTTATCTAGAACTTGTAAATCAATCACATTCACATACATACACGTGCCTTCGATAAAATAGTCATTAAATGACAGGAGCGGATACAGAAAATAATTTTAAGTAATTAAGGTAAATGTTGGATTTAAATTCACGATACCCAACACGCCCCTTTTTTTTTTTTGTTTTGTTTTTTTTTTTTTTTTGATACGAGAAAATTATTTAAACACTTTTCTATCTTTATTTCTAGGTCTTAAAATTCTACGATTAACATTTTCTTCACCGTTTTCAGTGTTTTCAGAGTTACATTGGTTTTCATTTTTTTGACTATTTCTTTCGAAACTTCCTTTATCTTTGGATACAATTTCAGAAAGATTTTCTAAATCATTATTGTGATGTGCTGCAGCAGCCGTTTCTCTTTGAGTTGACTGTGATGGTGTCACATCCAATGCTGTGTGGTTGTCACTATCGAAAACTTGAACATTGTCTGTGCCTGATCTAATTTGATCAGTGTGACTTTTTATCATCCTTTGATTTGATAATAAGCAATTGTACGATCGTGGACCATTTTTTTTTTTAATTATAGCTGGTGTCCAAGATTGTTTATTAGGATTGGTGTAATCACGTATAAAGACATTTTGCCCTTCTGTGAAATCTACTGATCTTTTACCTTTAAAATTTATAATACATTTTTCTTGTTTTTGCAAGATATGTATTTTCTTTAATAAGAGGAGGTTTAATGAAGTCAATTCTACTTCTTATGGATCTTCCAAGAAATATTTGAACTGGAGTCTCATCTGTGGTGCTATGTTTGGTGTTTCTATAATCCATAAGAAATCTATTTAATATAATTTCGAAATTTTCATTTTTGTTAGAATTTATGTTTGCCAGAATTGATTTTTTTAAAGTTTTCACAAAAATTTCTGCTTGGCCATTGGTGGCAGGATGACCTGGAGCCGTAAGTATGTGATTTTTCTTGTTGTTTTTTAAAAAAATTTCGAATTCTTCAGAAACAAATTGTCGGCCATTATCACTCACTATATCGCGCGGAATGCCAAAGCGGCAAAAAGTTTCTCTGAGTTTCATTACGACAAAGTTCGATGTTATATCCTTTGTTTTGAAGACTTCGACCCATTTTGAGTACGAGTCTACTACAACAAAGAGATAGTAATTTTTTATAGGGCCTGCAAAGTCTATGTGTATTCTTTGCCAGACAGAATTTGTTGGTTTCCACGGAATAAGCGGACTCTTTTCGGGACTAGAAATAAGTTGTTGACATGGTGTCCACGATTTAATTAAGGTTTCTATATCTTTGTCAAGTTTGGGCCACCAAACGAATGATTTGGCTAAAGACTTCGTTTTAACTATTCCCTGGTGAGATTCGTGAATTAATTCAAGTATGTACCTTTGAAGTTTTACAGGTACTATAGTTCTATAGCCCCATAGCAAACAACCTTGATCTACAGAAAGTTCAATATCTTTAACGGTAAACGGATCAAATTCTTTGCCTTTTAAATCTCGGATGTTGCCCTGTTTAACAGCCTCACACACTTTTGATAAAATTGGGTCACGTCGTGTTTCACGAGCAACGTCCTTAAAGTCAAGACTCAAAATATTATTTTGTTTTACGAAACTAACGAAGTTGCTGTTATCTAAAATATTATTATTATTTTCTATTTGTGGTATACGAGAAAGATTATCGGCATGATTTAACGAGCCTTTAATGTGTTCTATTTTGTAATTGAACCCTGATAAGATAAATGCCCACCTTTGTAAGCGCGCAGCTGCCATAATTGGTACTCCTTTGTTTTCACCAAAAATTGAGAGTAAAGGTTTGTGATCTGTTTTAAGTGTAAAAGTGTTACCAATTAGGTACTGTTTTAATTTATTGACACTGAATATTATAGCCATGGCATGATTGGAAGCGTCTGTTATCAAATAGATTGGTAGTCTTGGATTGAAATGCACTAAAACTTTATCTGACGTTATATCTTTTTTTATTTGGTCATAAGCTGCTTGACAATCTGTCGACCAATTAAAAGCTACATTTTTCTGTAAGAGTTTGTACAACGGGATCAATTTGTCCGCAAATTTATCAATGAACTTTGCATAATAGTTCACCATACCTATGAACGCCCGTAGCTCGGAGACATTTTTTGGGGTTGGTGCTTTAAGTACCGATTCAATTCTGTCTTGGGTTTTGTAGATACCATTTTTGTCAATGGTGAAGCCCAGATATGAAATTTTGTCTTTGAAAAATTCACATTTTGATAAATTTAGCTTAAGGCCAGCTTGTTGCAATTTGCTTAAAACCAATTTCAAGTTATAAATGTGTTGTGACATATCCTTTTCAGATATCGTTATATCATCTTGATATGCCACTACAAATGGAATATCTCTTAATAAACTTTCCATCGTTTTCTGAAAGATTGCAGCTGCAGGCTTTACCCCAAATGGTAAACGTTTCATCTTCAATGTCCCTATATGTGTTGACCACGTATACAAAAGTTGAGATTTTTCATCAAGGACAAGTTGATTATATGCGGCAGACAAATCAAGCTTCGAGAAAAGTTCTCCCCTTGAAGTGACGCAAATATTTCATCAATTAAGGGAAAAGGATACTTAAAGTCAGAAAGAAATTTATTTATAGTGACCTTGTAGTCACCACAGATTCTTATCTCTCC
This sequence comes from Philophylla caesio, assembly GCA_963971545.1. NCBI lineage: Eukaryota > Metazoa > Arthropoda > Insecta > Diptera > Tephritidae > Philophylla > Philophylla caesio. The sequence goes on from CAXASM010000035.1 coordinate 176,163, forward strand.
ATTGGGTTTTAATATGGGAACTAGTGGTGTCCCCCATTCGGAATGGTCTACCGGCTCTAATACATCCTTTTTTATTAATTCCCTAAGGTTTTCTTCGATTTTACTTTTCCATGCAAATGGTACTGGGCGCGGCTTGAAAAATATGGGTCTTGATTCATTATCTATTGGCAGTGAAATTTTTCCTAATTTATAGCTGCCTAGTCCACCGTCAAGTGGCCGCTGTGGTCGAGTTGGTAGCGGTGCGTGCTACAACTTGATATGCCGGTGAGTTCGAGGTTCGAATCTCAGTTAGGGCAAGCAAAATCTTAATCATAGAAAAAGTTTTTTCTAATAGCGGTCACCCCTCGGCAGGCAATGGCAAACCTCCGAGGGTATTTCTGCCATGAAAAAGCTTCTCATTAAATACATCTGCCGTTCGGAGTCGGCAAAAAACTGTAGGTCCCTCCATTTGTGGTATAATATAAAGACGCACACCACAAATGGTAGGAGAAGCTCGGCCAAACACTGAGCTATATAGTGTACGCGCCAAAATTATATTATTATATATAGTCCACCGTCAAAAATTTCATAAATACCTAGTTCAAAATCGCTCCAAATACCAAATTTCACTCAATTTGCTTTAATGGATACCGAAAAAACCGAGTTTTTGCATTTCTCTAAAACTTCCGTTATATGGGAGGTGGGCGTGGTTATTGACCGATCTTGACCATTTTCAATACCTACCCTGTCCAAAGAGAAATCTATGTACCAAATTTCATTGAGATATCTCAACTTATATTCAAGTTATTGTAACCACGGACAGACGGACAGACGGACGGACAGACAGTCAGGGCTAAATCGATTCCTCTTTTCTTTCTGATCATTTTAGTATATACATATATGTCTATATCTATCTCGATTATTTTTTGATGTTACAAACAACCGTTATGCGAACAAAGTTATAATACCCTTGTGTACAAGTACGCTCGGGTATAGAAATGAAAAATTTCTAAATTCTTAAGACATCAAATGATTTTATTTAAATATTGTTCTGTACACATAGGATGCTTTTTTTTTTGGAAATTTGAGCCATTAATAATAATATTAAGATTTCCCATTTAAATTACACGTATACTTGAAATTTTTTTGAAATTCTTCTAACTCAGTGGCATTTTCTGCTATTTCATGTTTAAAAAAAATAAAAACAAATTACTCAGAATGAAATACTCTATAAAAGTCCCTATGGTAACTGAAGTCAATTTTTTCATGAATTTATTGTTTTTTTTTGTCATTTCATCCATGGCTGAAGATACAGAAAAATGTAAAATAACAAAATTTTATTAAATCAAATTTCCTTCAAAAAGGTCTTTGCACCGAATCTCCATTATTAATATATTTCCAGATAATGACCTTTTTATGTTATTGTATTGGCCATATAACTATTTTATTTTATTATTTTCAGCTTTACGGCCGTTCGGCCTATAATAATGAGATTTCATTTTTATAACTTGTGATTTTCATGAATTTGCGACTCAAATCAAATCTCACTCGTGCTAGTTACATGAAGTGACAGTAGGCACTTTTAAATAGTGTTTAATAGTGAGTAATATTTTTTTTAAACGCTGAAATAACATAAATTGCCACTGAGTTAAACCAATTTAAAAAAGAGTTCGAGTCTACGTGTATTTTAAAGGGAACATCTTCAGACGCTAAAGCCGAGAACTTAGTTTTAATATTAAGGGCCTAAGTTTTAAGGTTTTTTTTTATACTATTTCAAGAAATTTTCTGACGTGGACTGTAGAAAAAATAGTTCCGAATAAAAGAGCACCTTAATACCCAAAAAAAAAATTTAATATTTTTTCATTAATGGTGACAAAATAAAGTTATGGTGAAGATTAGTGCCCTAAATATTTATATTAAGATATCTATCATTGCGACTGAAAGTTTTTACAATAGTCGCGATTTTTATCTAGAACTTGTAAATCAATCACATTCACATACATACACGTGCCTTCGATAAAATAGTCATTAAATGACAGGAGCGGATACAGAAAATAATTTTAAGTAATTAAGGTAAATGTTGGATTTAAATTCACGATACCCAACACGCCCCTTTTTTTTTTTGTTTTGTTTTTTTTTTTTTTTTTGATACGAGAAAATTATTTAAACACTTTTCTATCTTTATTTCTAGGTCTTAAAATTCTACGATTAACATTTTCTTCACCGTTTTCAGTGTTTTCAGAGTTACATTGGTTTTCATTTTTTTGACTATTTCTTTCGAAACTTCCTTTATCTTTGGATACAATTTCAGAAAGATTTTCTAAATCATTATTGTGATGTGCTGCAGCAGCCGTTTCTCTTTGAGTTGACTGTGATGGTGTCACATCCAATGCTGTGTGGTTGTCACTATCGAAAACTTGAACATTGTCTGTGCCTGATCTAATTTGATCAGTGTGACTTTTTATCATCCTTTGATTTGATAATAAGCAATTGTACGATCGTGGACCATTTTTTTTTTAAATTATAGCTGGTGTCCAAGATTGTTTATTAGGATTGGTGTAATCACGTATAAAGACATTTTGCCCTTCTGTGAAATCTACTGATCTTTTACCTTTAAAATTTATAATACATTTTTCTTGTTTTTGCAAGATATGTATTTTCTTTAATAAGAGGAGGTTTAATGAAGTCAATTCTACTTCTTATGGATCTTCCAAGAAATATTTGAACTGGAGTCTCATCTGTGGTGCTATGTTTGGTGTTTCTATAATCCATAAGAAATCTATTTAATATAATTTCGAAATTTTCATTTTTGTTAGAATTTATGTTTGCCAGAATTTATTTTTTTAAAGTTTTCACAAAAATTTCTGCTTGGCCATTGGTGGCAGGATGACCTGGAGCCATAAGTATGTGATTTATCTTGTTGTTTTTTAAAAAAATTCGAATTCTTCAGAAACAAATTGTCGGCCATTATCACTCACTATATCGCGCGGAATGCCAAAGCGGCAAAAAGTTTCTCTGAGTTTCATTACGACAAAGTTCGATGATATATCCTTTGTTTTGAAGACTTCGACCCATTTTGAGTACGAGTCTACTACAACAAAGAGATAGTAATTTTTTATAGGGCCTGCAAAGTCTATGTGTATTCTTTGCCAGACAGAATTTGTTGGTTTCCACGGAATAAGCGGACTCTTTTCGGGACTAGAAATAAGTTGTTGACATGGTGTCCACGATTTAATTAAGGTTTCTATATCTTTGTCAAGTTTGGGCCACCAAACGAATGATTTGGCTAAAGACTTCGTTTTAACTATTCCCTGGTGAGATTCGTGAATTAATTCAAGTATGTACCTTTGAAGTTTTACAGGTACTATAGTTCTATAGCCCCATAGCAAACGGATCAAATTCTTTGCCTTTTAAATCTCGGATGTTGCCCTGTTTAACAGCCTCACACACTTTTGATAAAATTGGGTCACGTCGTGTTTCACGAGCAACGTCCTTAAAGTCAAGACTCAAAATATTATTTTGTTTTACGAAACTAACGAAGTTGCTGTTATCTAAAATATTATTATTATTTTCTATTTGTGGTATACGAGAAAGATTATCGGCATGATTTAACGAGCCTTTAATGTGTTCTATTTTGTAATTGAACCCTGATAAGATAAATGCCCACCTTTGTAAGCGCGCAGCTGCCATAATTGGTACTCCTTTGTTTTCACCAAAAATTGAGAGTAAAGGTTTGTGATCTGTTTTAAGTGTAAAAGTGTTACCAATTAGGTACTGTTTTAATTTATTGACACTGAATATTATAGCAAGTGCTTCTTTTTCATGTGTACTATACTTCTGTTCAGCTTTGGATAGAGAACGAGAGACAAATGCAATTGGTTTGAGTTCTTTGTTTGGAAACTCATGCGATAGTACACCAGCAATGGCATGATTGGAAGCGTCTGTTATCAAATAGATTGGTAGTCTTGGATTGAAATGCACTAAAACTTTATCTGACGTTATATCTTTTTTTATTTGGTCATAAGCTGCTTGACAATCTGTCGACCAATTAAAAGCTACATTTTTCTGTAAGAGTTTGTACAACGGGATCAATTTGTCCGCAAATTTATCAATGAACTTTGCATAATAGTTCACCATACCTATGAACGCCCGTAGCTCGGAGACATTTTTTGGGGTTGGTGCTTTAAGTACCGATTCAATTCTGTCTTGGGTTTTGTAGACACCATTTTTGTCAATGGTGAAGCCCAGATATGAAATTTTGTCTTTGAAAAATTCACATTTTGATAAATTTAGCTTAAGGCCAGCTTGTTGCAATTTGCTTAAAACCAATTTCAAGTTATAAATGTGTTGTGACATATCCTTTTCAGATATCGTTATATCATCTTGATATGCCACTACAAATGGAATATCTCTTAATAAACTTTCCATCGTTTTCTGAAAGATTGCAGCTGCAGGCCTTACCCCAAATGGTAAACGTTTCATCTTCAATGTCCCTATATGTGTTGACCACGTATACAAAAGTTGAGATTTTTCATCAAGGACAAGTTGATTATATGCGGCAGACAAATCAAGCTTCGAGAAAAGTTCTCCCCTTGAAGTGACGCAAATATTTCATCAATTAAGGGAAAAGGATACTTAAAGTCAGAAAGAAATTTATTTATAGTGACCTTGTAGTCACCACAGATTCTTATCTCTCCATTGGGTTTTAATATGGGAACTAGTGGTGTCCCCCATTCGGAATGGTCTACCGGCTCTAATACATCCTTTTTTATTAATTCCCTAAGGTTTTCTTCGATTTTACTTTTCCATGCAAATGGTACTGGGCGCGGCTTGAAAAATATGGGTCTTGATTCATTATCTATTGGCAGTGAAATTTTTCCAAATTTATAGCTGCCTAGTCCACCGTCAAAAATTTCATAAATACCTAGTTCAAAATCGCTCCAAATACCAAATTTCACTCAATTTGCTTTAATGGATACCGAAAAAACCGAGTTTTTGCATTTCTCTAAAACTTCCGTTATATGGGAGGTGGGCGTGGTTATTGACCGATCTTGACCATTTTCAATACCTACCCTGTCCAAAGAGAAATCTATGTACCAAATTTCATTGAGATATCTCAACTTATATTCAAGTTATTGTAACCACGGACAGACGGACGGACAGACAGTCAGGGCTAAATCGATTCCTCTTTTCTTTCTGATCATTTTAGTATATACATATATGTCTATATCTATCTCGATTATTTTTTGATGTTACAAACAACCGTTATGCGAACAAAGTTATAATACCCTTGTGTAAGTTAACAAAGAGGAAGAATTCATAATGTTATGTTACCCTCCTGTATGCTTATGCTGGGTTGCATGTTGTGCCAAAATGATGCTGGGTTATAAAGACGCACATATGTATTTATGGTGCCGTGTGCAAATGCATAAAAAACTGCAACGGTATTGTCATCTGATGCACACAATAAAGTATGCGATTAACGCTTAGCAACAAGCAATATCAACAACTCCAATTGAATTGTTGCTGCACACAAGATTCAAGACGAATGCTAATGCTAGCAAGAGATTAAGTATTGTGGAGCCAAGGTCATACGCATAATTCAATATCCAAAAACAAAACGTTCGTAAGCAAAAACCAAAGCTGGAGTCATTTGGCAAATTAGAGCATTTAGAACGTGCATTAGAAAAACGGACTTTGGATAAGCTAGTCGCTTCGCTCGATATAGTATCATATTTTGTAATTTAAACGCGAGTCGCTTCGCTGTAAAATATTAAAAGTACCTAATAATTTAGTATTTTGTAACCTGAATAAATGCGAATCGCTTTGCTGTAAACATTAAAGAAGAGATTCTTAATTGGCGCCCAACGTGGGGCCTTTCTGAAAAGAAGAGGACCATAGGACCCCGGAGAAGCTGCTTTAAACTATTATCAAAATATCGCTTCGTGGAGGATAAAGGACCATAGGATATTCGAGAAATTGATTTAAATTTTGTAAGTGATATTTCAAATTTTGGTTAAGTGGAATTTAAACAATAAATTCAGTGTTTTCAAACCGGTGCATTAAAAGTACTTCATAAAAGTTAAAAAAATGTGTTCCAGAATTTCTTTAATAAAAAAACATTATTTTGCTTTTGTTCTAAAAATATAATTTACATTACTAATTAGTGACTTGAAAAAAAACTTTATAGAAAGTTAAAAGAAGCACTAAATTTTATTTAAAAAAATTCGTTTGATTGCGATAAAATGCTGTAGGAAGTAGTGGAGTGTTGTAAAGTTTTCTCGAATCTTTTTAAAAGTAATAAAACTACAACGCAAACACATACATACATGTGTGTAATCGAAATAATAAATTGTGAATTTATAATACTGACAATATATTAAATTGTTTGGTGAGACATTTTGTTGTAATACTACTAAAGGCCAAAATTTTCGGTTTGTCAGATTATCTAAGCTTAGATAAGTCTCATAATAAATTTAATAATTTGCATTAATATTAGTTTAAATCTTTATATCAAGGTGAGTTTGTGGAAGCTGTTCGCTTCAAAATTGACGACCAAATATAAAGTTGTACAGATTGAATATTGTTGTGCTGTCGAGACTTGGAATCGTGAAGATTCAGATATATTTCATACATATAATAACCTTTTAAATACAACACGTTTTATCGGTTTATGAACCAAGTCTTTGATTGAAAACTTTATTTATAATTGAAAATGAGTGTTAGTAGAGAACAGGTGCTAGACATTGTCAACACGTCTAATGAACGTACCAGGCAGGAGCTAGCAGATCAAATACAACGCCTAACTTTAGCCGTCAACCGGTTGGAACCACCCAGTGTTGAACCGTTTTTACCAGTTTCCATAAACCCACTAATTGAACAACCCAATGCATGTTTAGACTTAATAAAATCTCTGCCCGAGTTCAGAGGCGAATCTTCTACGTATCCGGCTTGGCGAAGTGCCGCAGAGTTCGCTATGAGTTATTACAAGGAAGGGTCAGAGAAATATTATGAAGCCATGGGCATTCTTAGAAACAAGATAGTAGATTCTGCCAACACTACTCTTGCATCATTTAATACCGTTTTGAATTATAAGGCGATCATTTCCAGGCTCGACCAAACCTATGCGGACAAGAGGCCATTATACGTAATGGAAAATGAGTTAAGCATTTTGAGACAAGACAACTTGTCTATTGCAGAGTACTATAACAAGGTGGATAAGCAATTATCATTAATAATCAATAAACAAATAATGAGTCATAGTGGAAATAGTGATGTTATAGCAGCTCTAAATGATCGTGCTAGGGAGAACGCATTACGCGTCTTCATATCTGGGCTTCGTCGCCCCATGTGCGACATACTCTTTTCAGCAAGGCCAAAAGATCTGCCATCTGCTCTTGCAGTCGCACAAGAACTCCAAACGAGTCATATGCGTTATGACTTTGCGCAAGCATTTGCAATGGGTAACACGTCAAAGCCTAACAAACTAAGAGCACAAGCGCCACAATATCAACCACGCTACTACCCGAATGTTACGAATGTGCCTACCCCTATGGAAGTCGATAACAGTTCATCTTTTTACAGACAGCGTAGTCAGTCCACCAATCCATGTATGCCACAGCAGCAGTATAACAACAGTTCTTCTAAGCCTAATATATTCACTTATACTGCTAAACCGCAGAATTCAAATTCTAATCAGCAATTGGCGTATAAACGAGCTCGTGAACAATCGAATTCCGACCGAGTACCTATTCACAAGGCGCAGAAGATTAACTTTATGCCAGATAAACTAGAACATTTTTCAAATAACACTAACATAGGGTGTGAGAGTGAAGCCCGTGAAGGTATCGAAAGTAGGGATTGCTACTATAGTGATTATGATTCGGCCAATGGTTGTCTTATTCGTGAAGAGGGAGATGTCATTGCAGATCACGATGATGTAATTAATTTTTTAAACTGAATTCGCTCCTGCCGTATATTACTAAAACAACTAGAAACGGTCGGGAGCTTCGTATTTTAATTGACACAGGTACATCGAAAAATTATATTAAGAATTTTTCATTTCTTCAAGGTGTTAAACTTTTAGAAAGGCCGTTTCGTTTAAATTCGATTAATGGTACGAATAGCATTAATAAAAAATGTTTGGTTAATATCTTGAATCATACCTCAACGTTTTATTTGCTTCCAAATTTAAATACGTTTGACGGTATCATAGGGTATGACTTCCTTAGGGAAATCAATGCAAAAATCGTCACTGACAGAGGGTATTTACTTTATCGGAATGGCAAAGTGAAATTACAATATCTCTCAAGTGATCAGGTCAATTTAATAACAATAGAATCAGACTCAGTCCCATCTAATTTTCAAATTCAATTTCGCCATATAATTAATAACAATGTTAACGCTTTTGCTGACGCAGATAGGGCATTGCCATACATTACCTCCGTGAAGGGCAGGATCCGCACAACTACTAACGAACCAATATACAGTAAAAGTTATCCGTACCCTATTTCAGTGGCTCCGTTTATTAACAAAGAAATTGAAACACTTCTCCAAGATGGTATTATTAGGAAATCTTGTTCGCCATATAATTCACCAGTTCACGTGGTATCCAAAAAAGGTCTAGATGAGAATGGAAAACCGAAGATGCGCATGGTCATAGACTTTAGGAAGCTCAATGAGAAAACTATCCCCGATCGATACCCTATACCGGATACATCGAACATTTTGGCCAATTTAGGAAAATCTAAATACTTCACCACTTTGGATCTCAAGTCAGGGTTCCACCAAATTATCATGTGTGATGAGGATATGCAAAAAACGGCGTTTAGCATAAATAATGGGAAGTATGAATTTTGTCGGTTACCTTTTGGCCTAAGAAACGCGCCCAGCATATTTCAAAGGGCAATAGACGACGTCTTACGTGAGGACATAGGGAAAATTTGTCATGTTTATGTCGACGACATAATTATTTATTCTCCCGATGAAGAGTCTCATTTACAAGACATAGATGCTGTTCTTAAAAAACTTGAGAAAGCGGGAATGAGGGTTTCGCCAGAAAAATCGAAGTTTTTCAAAAACGAGGTAGAATTTTTGGGTTTCTTGGTATCCGAAAAAGGCATCAAAACCTGTCCGGATACTACCGACGTTTTGTAAAAGACTATGCCGCTATAGTCAAACCTTTGACGGTATATCTCCGAGGTGAAAATGGGAATGTCGGTGCACAGAGTTCAAAAAACGTAAAAATCGTTCTTAACTCAGAAGCACTCCAAGCGTTTGAAAAAATAAAAAGGGTGTTGGCTTCCGACGATGTGCTGCTTCATTATCCCGATTACAACCGACCATTTGAGCTTACAACCGATGCTTCCTCTAGTGCATTGGGTGCGGTTTTATCCCAAAATGGTCGCCCAATCACCATGATTTCACGAACACTATCACCTTGTGAACAAAGCTATGCAACCAATGAACGTGAGCTACTGGCGATTGTGTGGGCGTTGAAAAGACTTCGGCATTACTTATATGGAATAAAAAACATAAATATTTTCACAGACCACCAGCCACTCATATTTTCCATTTCGGAAAAAAATCCGAACGCTAAAATGAAAAGGTGGAAAGCCTTCGTAGAAGAATTTTCACCTACATTTGACTACAAGCCGGGAAAAGATAACAAGGTAGCAGACGCCCTCTCCAGACAATACAGTCACAACCTGAATTCTACTGAACAAAGCGAAAGTGTACACAGTGAAGAGTCTTCAACTTACGTCATTAAATCGGTTAAGTGCCCCATTAATCAATTCAGAAATCAGCTATTGTTATCCGAATCAAATACATTTAGTAAAAACACAAAGATCCTTTTTCAAAAATTCGTTCGGCATACGATCTTTTTCGACAACACCGCAAATCTAATTCAATGTCTAAAATCTGCTATTAACCCCAATGTTACCAACGGTATTCATTGTGACCTTCCGACTTTGGCACTTATACAAAATACCTTAAAACTAGCATTTCCTGACGTAAAGTTTATCCATACCGAAATTCTCGTCATAGACTTGGTCAACAAAGACGATCAGCTGGAAACAATAGCAACGGAGCATAACCGCGCCCATCGCGGCTTACACGAAAATTTTCAACAAATATCCCGGGAATACTACTTTCCAAGGATGAAAAAATTGTTGCAAATGGAATATCTCTTAATAAACTTTCCATCGTTTTCTGAAAGATTGCAGCTGCAGGCCTTACCCCAAATGGTAAACGTTTCATCTTCAATGTCCCTATATGTGTTGACCACGTATACAAAAGTTGAGATTTTTCATCAAGGACAAGTTGATTATATGCGGCAGACAAATCAAGCTTCGAGAAAAGTTCTCCCCTTGAAGTGACGCAAATATTTCATCAATTAAGGGAAAAGGATACTTAAAGTCAGAAAGAAATTTATTTATAGTGACCTTGTAGTCACCACAGATTCTTATCTCTCCATTGGGTTTTAATATGGGAACTAGTGGTGTCCCCCATTCGGAATGGTCTACCGGCTCTAATACATCCTTTTTTATTAATTCCCTAAGGTTTTCTTCGATTTTACTTTTCCATGCAAATGGTACTGGGCGCGGCTTGAAAAATATGGGTCTTGATTCATTATCTATTGGCAGTGAAATTTTTCCAAATTTATAGCTGCCTAGTCCACCGTCAAAAATTTCATAAATACCTAGTTCAAAATCGCTCCAAATACCAAATTTCACTCAATTTGCTTTAATGGATACCGAAAAAACCGAGTTTTTGCATTTCTCTAAAACTTCCGTTATATGGGAGGTGGGCGTGGTTATTGACCGATCTTGACCATTTTCAATACCTACCCTGTCCAAAGAGAAATCTATGTACCAAATTTCATTGAGATATCTCAACTTATATTCAAGTTATTGTAACCACGGACAGACGGACGGACAGACAGTCAGGGCTAAATCGATTCCTCTTTTCTTTCTGATCATTTTAGTATATACATATATGTCTATATCTATCTCGATTATTTTTTGATGTTACAAACAACCGTTATGCGAACAAAGTTATAATACCCTTGTGTAAGTTAACAAAGAGGAAGAATTCATAATGTTATGTTACCCTCCTGTATGCTTATGCTGGGTTGCATGTTGTGCCAAAATGATGCTGGGTTATAAAGACGCACATATGTATTTATGGTGCCGTGTGCAAATGCATAAAAAACTGCAACGGTATTGTCATCTGATGCACACAATAAAGTATGCGATTAACGCTTAGCAACAAGCAATATCAACAACTCCAATTGAATTGTTGCTGCACACAAGATTCAAGACGAATGCTAATGCTAGCAAGAGATTAAGTATTGTGGAGCCAAGGTCATACGCATAATTCAATATCCAAAAACAAAACGTTCGTAAGCAAAAACCAAAGCTGGAGTCATTTGGCAAATTAGAGCATTTAGAACGTGCATTAGAAAAACGGACTTTGGATAAGCTAGTCGCTTCGCTCGATATAGTATCATATTTTGTAATTTAAACGCGAGTCGCTTCGCTGTAAAATATTAAAAGTACCTAATAATTTAGTATTTTGTAACCTGAATAAATGCGAATCGCTTTGCTGTAAACATTAAAGAAGAGATTCTTAATTGGCGCCCAACGTGGGGCCTTTCTGAAAAGAAGAGGACCATAGGACCCCGGAGAAGCTGCTTTAAACTATTATCAAAATATCGCTTCGTGGAGGATAAAGGACCATAGGATATTCGAGAAATTGATTTAAATTTTGTAAGTGATATTTCAAATTTTGGTTAAGTGGAATTTAAACAATAAATTCAGTGTTTTCAAACCGGTGCATTAAAAGTACTTCATAAAAGTTAAAAAAATGTGTTCCAGAATTTCTTTAATAAAAAAACATTATTTTGCTTTTGTTCTAAAAATATAATTTACATTACTAATTAGTGACTTGAAAAAAAACTTTATAGAAAGTTAAAAGAAGCACTAAATTTTATTTAAAAAAATTCGTTTGATTGCGATAAAATGCTGTAGGAAGTAGTGGAGTGTTGTAAAGTTTTCTCGAATCTTTTTAAAAGTAATAAAACTACAACGCAAACACATACATACATGTGTGTAATCGAAATAATAAATTGTGAATTTATAATACTGACAATATATTAAATTGTTTGGTGAGACATTTTGTTGTAATACTACTAAAGGCCAAAATTTTCGGTTTGTCAGATTATCTAAGCTTAGATAAGTCTCATAATAAATTTAATAATTTGCATTAATATTAGTTTAAATCTTTATATCAAGGTGAGTTTGTGGAAGCTGTTCGCTTCAAAATTGACGACCAAATATAAAGTTGTACAGATTGAATATTGTTGTGCTGTCGAGACTTGGAATCGTGAAGATTCAGATATATTTCATACATATAATAACCTTTTAAATACAACACGTTTTATCGGTTTATGAACCAAGTCTTTGATTGAAAACTTTATTTATAATTGAAAATGAGTGTTAGTAGAGAACAGGTGCTAGACATTGTCAACACGTCTAATGAACGTACCAGGCAGGAGCTAGCAGATCAAATACAACGCCTAACTTTAGCCGTCAACCGGTTGGAACCACCCAGTGTTGAACCGTTTTTACCAGTTTCCATAAACCCACTAATTGAACAACCCAATGCATGTTTAGACTTAATAAAATCTCTGCCCGAGTTCAGAGGCGAATCTTCTACGTATCCGGCTTGGCGAAGTGCCGCAGAGTTCGCTATGAGTTATTACAAGGAAGGGTCAGAGAAATATTATGAAGCCATGGGCATTCTTAGAAACAAGATAGTAGATTCTGCCAACACTACTCTTGCATCATTTAATACCGTTTTGAATTATAAGGCGATCATTTCCAGGCTCGACCAAACCTATGCGGACAAGAGGCCATTATACGTAATGGAAAATGAGTTAAGCATTTTGAGACAAGACAACTTGTCTATTGCAGAGTACTATAACAAGGTGGATAAGCAATTATCATTAATAATCAATAAACAAATAATGAGTCATAGTGGAAATAGTGATGTTATAGCAGCTCTAAATGATCGTGCTAGGGAGAACGCATTACGCGTCTTCATATCTGGGCTTCGTCGCCCCATGTGCGACATACTCTTTTCAGCAAGGCCAAAAGATCTGCCATCTGCTCTTGCAGTCGCACAAGAACTCCAAACGAGTCATATGCGTTATGACTTTGCGCAAGCATTTGCAATGGGTAACACGTCAAAGCCTAACAAACTAAGAGCACAAGCGCCACAATATCAACCACGCTACTACCCGAATGTTACGAATGTGCCTACCCCTATGGAAGTCGATAACAGTTCATCTTTTTACAGACAGCGTAGTCAGTCCACCAATCCATGTATGCCACAGCAGCAGTATAACAACAGTTCTTCTAAGCCTAATATATTCACTTATACTGCTAAACCGCAGAATTCAAATTCTAATCAGCAATTGGCGTATAAACGAGCTCGTGAACAATCGAATTCCGACCGAGTACCTATTCACAAGGCGCAGAAGATTAACTTTATGCCAGATAAACTAGAACATTTTTCAAATAACACTAACATAGGGTGTGAGAGTGAAGCCCGTGAAGGTATCGAAAGTAGGGATTGCTACTATAGTGATTATGATTCGGCCAATGGTTGTCTTATTCGTGAAGAGGGAGATGTCATTGCAGATCACGATGATGTAATTAATTTTTTAAACTGAATTCGCTCCTGCCGTATATTACTAAAACAACTAGAAACGGTCGGGAGCTTCGTATTTTAATTGACACAGGTACATCGAAAAATTATATTAAGAATTTTTCATTTCTTCAAGGTGTTAAACTTTTAGAAAGGCCGTTTCGTTTAAATTCGATTAATGGTACGAATAGCATTAATAAAAAATGTTTGGTTAATATCTTGAATCATACCTCAACGTTTTATTTGCTTCCAAATTTAAATACGTTTGACGGTATCATAGGGTATGACTTCCTTAGGGAAATCAATGCAAAAATCGTCACTGACAGAGGGTATTTACTTTATCGGAATGGCAAAGTGAAATTACAATATCTCTCAAGTGATCAGGTCAATTTAATAACAATAGAATCAGACTCAGTCCCATCTAATTTTCAAATTCAATTTCGCCATATAATTAATAACAATGTTAACGCTTTTGCTGACGCAGATAGGGCATTGCCATACATTACCTCCGTGAAGGGCAGGATCCGCACAACTACTAACGAACCAATATACAGTAAAAGTTATCCGTACCCTATTTCAGTGGCTCCGTTTATTAACAAAGAAATTGAAACACTTCTCCAAGATGGTATTATTAGGAAATCTTGTTCGCCATATAATTCACCAGTTCACGTGGTATCCAAAAAAGGTCTAGATGAGAATGGAAAACCGAAGATGCGCATGGTCATAGACTTTAGGAAGCTCAATGAGAAAACTATCCCCGATCGATACCCTATACCGGATACATCGAACATTTTGGCCAATTTAGGAAAATCTAAATACTTCACCACTTTGGATCTCAAGTCAGGGTTCCACCAAATTATCATGTGTGATGAGGATATGCAAAAAACGGCGTTTAGCATAAATAATGGGAAGTATGAATTTTGTCGGTTACCTTTTGGCCTAAGAAACGCGCCCAGCATATTTCAAAGGGCAATAGACGACGTCTTACGTGAGGACATAGGGAAAATTTGTCATGTTTATGTCGACGACATAATTATTTATTCTCCCGATGAAGAGTCTCATTTACAAGACATAGATGCTGTTCTTAAAAAACTTGAGAAAGCGGGAATGAGGGTTTCGCCAGAAAAATCGAAGTTTTTCAAAAACGAGGTAGAATTTTTGGGTTTCTTGGTATCCGAAAAAGGCATCAAAACCTGTCCGGATACTACCGACGTTTTGTAAAAGACTATGCCGCTATAGTCAAACCTTTGACGGTATATCTCCGAGGTGAAAATGGGAATGTCGGTGCACAGAGTTCAAAAAACGTAAAAATCGTTCTTAACTCAGAAGCACTCCAAGCGTTTGAAAAAATAAAAAGGGTGTTGGCTTCCGACGATGTGCTGCTTCATTATCCCGATTACAACCGACCATTTGAGCTTACAACCGATGCTTCCTCTAGTGCATTGGGTGCGGTTTTATCCCAAAATGGTCGCCCAATCACCATGATTTCACGAACACTATCACCTTGTGAACAAAGCTATGCAACCAATGAACGTGAGCTACTGGCGATTGTGTGGGCGTTGAAAAGACTTCGGCATTACTTATATGGAATAAAAAACATAAATATTTTCACAGACCACCAGCCACTCATATTTTCCATTTCGGAAAAAAATCCGAACGCTAAAATGAAAAGGTGGAAAGCCTTCGTAGAAGAATTTTCACCTACATTTGACTACAAGCCGGGAAAAGATAACAAGGTAGCAGACGCCCTCTCCAGACAATACAGTCACAACCTGAATTCTACTGAACAAAGCGAAAGTGTACACAGTGAAGAGTCTTCAACTTACGTCATTAAATCGGTTAAGTGCCCCATTAATCAATTCAGAAATCAGCTATTGTTATCCGAATCAAATACATTTAGTAAAAACACAAAGATCCTTTTTCAAAAATTCGTTCGGCATACGATCTTTTTCGACAACACCGCAAATCTAATTCAATGTCTAAAATCTGCTATTAACCCCAATGTTACCAACGGTATTCATTGTGACCTTCCGACTTTGGCACTTATACAAAATACCTTAAAACTAGCATTTCCTGACGTAAAGTTTATCCATACCGAAATTCTCGTCATAGACTTGGTCAACAAAGACGATCAGCTGGAAACAATAGCAACGGAGCATAACCGCGCCCATCGCGGCTTACACGAAAATTTTCAACAAATATCCCGGGAATACTACTTTCCAAGGATGAAAAAATTGTTGCAAATGATGATTGTAAATTGCAAAATATGTTTGGAAAATAAGTATCAGAGAAAACCTCCCGATCCTGGAATAGGTAAAACTCCTATCCCTCACCTTCCAGGAGAAATCCTACATATGGATATTTTTATGACCGGTAAATACCATTTTCTAACATGCGTCGATAAATTTTCTAAGTTTGCAATTGTTAAACCCATTACATCGAGATCCTCAGTTGACATCAAAGATGCTCTATTGGAAATTTTACTGAAATTCAATAACACTAAAACTATCGTTTCTGACAATGAAAAAGCTTTTCATTCAGATTTAATTAAAAGCTTACTAAGAGACAATTTTTCTATCGAACAATTTTTTATACCTACCCTCCACAGTGAAAGCAATGGTCAGGTGGAACGGTTTCACTCCACCTTACTGGAAATAGCGCGTTGCATAAAAGAGCAACAGAAAATAGACGAAACGGTTGACTTGGTTTTATTGGCGACACATAAATATAATTGCAGTATCCATTCTGTCACCAATGCTAAACCAACCGATGTATTTCACAATTACTCGACAGAAAAACTGGCCATTGTAAGAGAAAAGTTGCTGGAAGTTCAGGAAAAAAATATGCATAGAAATAACCTAGGAAAAAACTTAAAAACTTATCACCCCGGGGAAAAAGTTTTCTTGAAACGAAATAAAAGACTTGGAGGTAAGCTTGATAGGATTTATGTTGAGAAGGTTATTGAAAAAGACCTCGGCACCACAGTTCTGATCGAAGGAAAGAAAATCCACAAAACCAACCTTCGGTAAAGTAATTTTCCTGTCGTTAAAGTAATGATTAAAAAAGGGACACAAGATGCTAATTGTTATTATTATTATTATGATATCAATTCCACAAACCAATTTTGAATTATCACATAATTTCTTAAGAAAATAAATTCCGATTGTTACTAATTGTATGTAATTTGTTTCACGTATATTTTGTTATAAGCAATGGTTAAAACTATCTAAATATTTATATGAATAAGTCTAAATTGTAAAGTCGACCGGCTACGCGAATCGTGGTTATCCATCTTACCAATGAAGCTCTACCAATAATACCTCAAAGATGATGCTCCGCCAAACTTTATGGAATTTCGAACCGAGGACGTCTCGAGCCTAACAAGGGGGATAGTTAACAAAGAGGAAGAATTCATAATGTTATGTTACCCTCCTGTATGCTTATGCTGGGTTGCATGTTGATGATGCTGGGTTATAAAGACGCACATATTTATGGTGCCGTGTGCAAATGCATAAAAAACTGCAACGGTATTGTCATCTGATGCACACAATAAAGTATGCGATTAACGCTTAGCAACAAGCAATATCAACAACTCCAATTGAATTGTTGCTGCACACAAGATTCAAGACGAATGCTAATGCTAGCAAGAGATTAAGTATTGTGGAGCCAAGGTCATACGCATAATTCAATATCCAAAAACAAAACGTTCGTAAGCAAAAACCAAAGCTGGAGTCATTTGGCAAATTAGAGCATTTAGAACGTGCATTAGAAAAACGGACTTTGGATAAGCTAGTCGCTTCGCTCGATATAGTATCATATTTTGTAATTTAAACGCGAGTCGCTTCGCTGTAAAATATTAAAAGTACCTAATAATTTAGTATTTTGTAACCTGAATAAATGCGAATCGCTTTGCTGTAAACATTAAAGAAGAGATTCTTAATTTGTACAAGTACGCTCGGGTATAGAAATGAAAAATTTCTAAATTCTTAAGACATCAAATGATTTTATTTAAATATTGTTCTGTACACATAGGATGCTTTTTTTTTTGGAAATTTGAGCCATTAATAATAATATTAAGATTTCCCATTTAAATTACACGTATACTTGAAATTTTTTTGAAATTCTTCTAACTCAGTGGCATTTTCTGCTATTTCATGTTTAAAAAAAAGAAAAACAAATTACTCAGAATGAAATACTCTATAAAAGTCCCTATGGTAACTGAAGTCAATTTTTTCATGAATTTATTGTTTTTTTTTGTCATTTCATCCATGGCTGAAGATACAGAAAAATGTAAAATAACAAAATTTTATTAAATCAAATTTCCTTCAAAAAGGTCTTTGCACCGAATCTCCATTATTAATATATTTCCAGATAATGACCTTTTTATGTTATTGTATTGGCCATATAACTATTTTATTTTATTATTTTCGGCTTTACGGCCGTTCGGCCTATAATAATGAGATTTCATTTTTATAACTTGTGATTTTCATGAATTTGCGACTCAAATCAAATCTCACTCGTGCTAGTTACATGAAGTGACAGTAGGCACTTTTAAATAGTGTTTAATAGTGAGTAATATTTTTTTTAAACGCTGAAATAACATAAATTGCCACTGAGTTAAACCAATTTAAAAAAAGAGTTCGAGTCTACGTGTATTTTAAAGGGAACATCTTCAGACGCTAAAGCCGAGAACTTAGTTTTAATATTAAGGGCCTAAGTTTTAAGGTTTTTTTTTATACTATTTCAAGAAATTTTCTGACGTGGACTGTAGAAAAAATAGTTCCGAATAAAAGAGCACCTTAATACCCAAAAAAAAAATTTAATATTTTTTCATTAATGGTGACAAAATAAAGTTATGGTGAAGATTAGTGCCCTAAATATTTATATTAAGATATCTATCATTGCGACTGAAAGTTTTTATAATAGTCGCGATTTTTATCTAGAACTTGTAAATCAATTACATTCACATACATACACGTGCCTTCGATAAAATAGTCATTAAATGACAGGAGCGGATACAGAAAATAATTTTAGGGGGGAGGGGGGTGCGTCCAAACAATTTTTTTTTAGACAAATCAGGATAGATGAACTGGTACATACATTTAAATTTAAGGTTCTGATATTTGGGGGGAGGGTTTGTTTTGAGCGTCCGGGCCCCCACCCCCGCGCTCGTTACATGATAACTATTATGTATTAACAAGTCTTTAATTGACGAGGTTCACGCTGCAACTGTTCTTTATTAGGATAAATGAGAATGACGTTGTGGTGAATATGTATGTATATAGCTCTTATGAGGTAAGTATTATTATAAGGTAAGTATAATAGGTAATTGATATACATATGTAAATAGAGATGAGTAAGTAATTAAGGTAAATGTTGGATTTAAATTCACGATACCCAACACGCCCCTTTTTTTTTTTTTGTTTTGTTTTTTTTTTTTTGATACGAGAAAATTATTTAAACACTTTTCTATCTTTATTTCTAGGTCTTAAAATTCTACGATTAACATTTTCTTCACCGTTTTCAGTGTTTTCAGAGTTACATTGGTTTTCATTTTTTTGACTATTTCTTTCGAAACTTTCTTTATCTTTGGATACAATTTCAGAAAGATTTTCTAAATCATTATTGTGATGTGCTGCAGCAGCCGTTTCTCTTTGAGTTGACTGTGATGGTGTCACATCCAATGCTGTGTGGTTGTCACTATCGAAAACTTGAACATTGTCTGTGCCTGATCTAATTTGATCAGTGTGCCTTTTTATCATCCTTTGATTTGATAATAAGCAATTGTACGATCGTGGACCATTTTTTTTTTTAATTATAGCTGGTGTCCAAGATTGTTTATTAGGATTGGTGTAATCACGTATAAAGACATTTTGCCCTTCTGTGAAATCTACTGATCTTTTACCTTTAAAATTTATAATACATTTTTCTTGTTTTTGTAAGATATGTATTTTCTTTAATAAGAGGAGGTTTAATGAAGTCAAATCTACTTCTTATGGATCTTCCAAGAAATATTTGAGCTGGAGTCTCATCTGTGGTGCTATGTTTGGTGTTTCTATAATCCATAAGAAATCTATTTAATATAATTTCGAAATTTTCATTTTTGTTAGAATTTATGTTTGCCAGAATTGATTTTTTTAAAGTTTTCACAAAAATTTCTGCTTGGCCATTGGTGGCAGGATGACCTGGAGCCGTAAGTATGTGATTTATCTTGTTGTTTTCTAATAAAATTTCAAATTCTTCAGAAACAAATTGTCGGTCATTATCACTCACTATAACGCGCGGAATGCCAAAGCGGCAAAAAGTTTCTCTGAGTTTCATTACGACAAAGTTCGATGTTATATCCTTTGTTTTGAAGACTTCGACCCATTTTGAGTACGAGTCTACTACAACAAAGAGATAGTAATTTTTTATAGGGCCTGCAAAGTCTATGTGTATTCTTTGCCAGACAGAATTTGTTGGTTTCCACGGAATAAGCGGACTCTTTTCGGGACTAGAAATAAGTTGTTGACATGGTGTGCACGATTTAATTAAGGTTTCTATATCTTTGTCAAGTTTGGGCCACCAAACGAATGATCTGGCTAAAGACTTCGTTTTAACTATTCCCAGGTGAGATTCGTGAATTAATTCAAGTATGTACCTTTGAAGTTTTACAGGTACTATAGTTCTATAGCCCCATAGCAAACAACCTTGATCTACAGAAAGTTCAATATCTTTAACGGTAAACGGATCAAATTCTTTGCCTTTTAAATCTCGGATGTTGCCCTGTTTAACAGCCTCACACACTTTTGATAAAATTGGGTCACGTCGTGTTTCACGAGCAACGTCCTTAAAGTCAAGACTCAAAATATTATTTTGTTTTACGAAACTAACGAAGTTGCTGTTATCTAAAATATTTTTATTATTTTCTATTTGTGGTATACGAGAAAGATTATCGGCATGATTTAACGAGCCTTTAATGTGTTCTAATTTGTAATTGAACCCTGATAAGATAAATGCCCACCTTTGTAAGCGCGCAGCTGCCATAATTGGTACTCCTTTGTTTTCACCAAAAATTGAGAGTAAAGGTTTGTGATATGTTTTAAGTGTAAAAGTGTTACCAATTAGGTACTGTTTTAATTTATTGACACTGAATATTATAGCAAGTGCTTCTTTTTCATGTGTACTATACTTCTGTTCAGCTTTGGATAGAGAACGAGAGACAAATGCAATTGGTTTGAGTTCTTTGTTTGGAAACTCATGCGATAGTACACCAGCAATGGCATAATTGGAAGCGTCTGTTATCAAATAAATTGGTAGTCTTGGATTGAAATGCACTAAAACTTTATCTGACGTTATATCTTTTTTTATTTGGTCATAAGCTGCTTGACAATCTGTCGACCAATTAAAAGCTACATTTTTCTGTAAGAGTTTGTACAACGGGATCAATTTGTCCGCAAATTTATCAATGAACTTTGCATAATAGTTCACCATACCTATGAACGCCCGTAGCTCGGAGACATTTTTTGGGGTTGGTGCTTTAAGTACCGATTCAATTCTGTCTTGGGTTTTGTAGATACCATTTTTGTCAATGGTGAAGCCCAGATATGAAATTTTGTCTTTGAAGAATTCACATTTTGATAAATTTAGCTTAAGGCCAGCTTGTTGCAATTTGCTTAAAACCAATTTCAAGTTATAAATGTGTTGTGACATATCCTTTTCAGATATCGTTATATCATCTTGATATGCCACTACAAATGGAATATCTCGTAATAAACTTTCCATCGTTTTCTGAAAGATTGCAGCTGCAGGCTTTACCCCAAATGGTAAACGTTTCATCTTCAATGTCCCTATATGTGTTGACCACGTATACAAAAGTTGAGATTTTTCATCAAGGACAAGTTGATTATATGCGGCAGACAAATCAAGCTTCGAGAAAAGTTCTCCCCTTGAAGTGACGCAAATATTTCATCAATTAAGGGAAAAGGATACTTAAAGTCAGAAAGAAATTTATTTATAGTGACCTTGTAGTCACCACAGATTCTTATCTCTCCATTGGGTTTTAATATGGGAACTAGTGGTGTCCCCCATTCGGAATGGTCTACCGGCTCTAATACATCCTTTTTTATTAATTCCCTAAGATTTTCTTCGATTTTACTTTTCCATGCAAAAGGTACTAGGCGCGGCTTGAAAAATATGGGTCTTAATTCATTCTCTATTGGCAGTGAAATTTTTCCAAATTTATAGCTGCCTAATCCACCGTCAAAAATTTCATAAATACCTAGTTCAAAATCGCTCCAGATACCAAATTTCACTCAATTTGCTTTAATGGATACCGAAAAACCGAGTTTTTGCATTTCTCTAAAACTTCCGTTATATGGGAGGTGCGCGTGGTTATTGACCGATCTTGACCATTTTCAATACCTACCCTGTCCAAAGAGAAATCTATGTACCAAATTTCATTGAGATATCTCAACTTATATTCAAGTTATTGTAACCACGGACAGACGGACAGACGGACGGACAGACAGTCAGGGCTAAATCGATTCCTCTTTTCTTTCTGATCATTTTAGTATATACATATATGTCTATATCTATCTCGATTATTTTTTGATGTTACAAACAACCGTTATGCGAACAAAGTTATAATACCCTTGTGTACAAGTACGCTCGGGTATAGAAATGAAAAATTTCTAAATTCTTAAGACATCAAATGATTTTATTTAAATATTGTTCTGTACACATAGGATGCTTTTTTTTTGGAAATTTGAGCCATTAATAATAATATTAAGATTTTCCATTTAAATTACACGTATACTTGAAATTTTTTTGAAATTCTTCTAACTCAGTGGCATTTTCTGCTATTTCATGTTTAAAAAAAATAAAAACAAATTACTCAGAATGAAATACTCTATAAAAGTCCCTATGGTAACTGAAGTCAATTTTTTCATGAATTTATTGTTTTTTTTGTCATTTCATCCATGGCTAAAGATACAGAAAAATGTAAAATAACAAAATTTTATTAAATCAAATTTCCTTCAAAAAGGTCTTTGCACCGAATCTCCATTATTAATATATTTCCAGATAATGACCTTTTTATGTTATTGTATTGGCCATATAACTATTTTATTTTATTATTTTCAGCTTTACGGCCGTTCGGCCTATAATAATGAGATTTCATTTTTATAACTTGTGATTTTCATGAATTTGCGACTCAAATCAAATCTCACTCGTGCTAGTTACATGAAGTGACAGTAGGCACTTTTAAATAGTGTTTAATAGTGAGTAATATTTTTTTTAAACGCTGAAATAACATAAATTGCCACTGAGTTAAACCAATTTAAAAAAAGAGTTCGAGTCTACGTGTATTTTAAAGGGAACATCTTCAGACGCTAAAGCCGAGAACTTAGTTTTAATATTAAGGGCCTAAGTTTTAAGGTTTTTTTTTATACTATTTCAAGAAATTTTCTGACGTGGACTGTAGAAAAAATAGTTCCGAATAAAAGAGCACCTTAATACCCAAAAAAAAAATTTAATATTTTTTCATTAATGGTGACAAAATAAAGTTATGGTGAAGATTAGTGCCCTAAATATTTATATTAAGATATCTATCATTGCGACTGAAAGTTTTTACAATAGTCGCGATTTTTATCTAGAACTTGTAAATCAATCACATTCACATACATACACGTGCCTTCGATAAAATAGTCATTAAATGACAGGAGCGGATACAGAAAATAATTTTAGGGGGGAGGGGGGTGCGTCCAAACAATTTTTTTTTAGACAAATCAGGATAGATGAACTGGTACATACATTTAAATTTAAGGTTCTGATATTTGGGGGTAGGGTTTGTTTTAAGCGTCCGGGCCCCCACCCCCGCGCTCGTTACATGATAACTATTATGTATTAACAAGTCTTTAATTGACGAGGTTCACGCTGCAACTGTTCTTTATTAGGATAAATGAGAATGACATTGTGGTGAATATGTATGTATATAGCTCTTATGAGGTAAGTATTATTATAAGGTAAGTATAATAGGTATATACATATGTAAATAGAGATGAGTAAGTAATTAAGGTAAATGTTGGATTTAAATTCACGATACCCAATACGCCCCTTTTTTTTTTTGTTTTGTTTTTTTTTTTTTTGATACGAGAAAATTATTTAAACACTTTTCTATCTTTATTTCTAGGTCTTAAAATTCTACGATTAACATTTTCTTCACCGTTTTCAGTGTTTTCAGAGTTACATTGGTTTTCATTTTTTTGACTATTTCTTTCGAAACTTTCTTTATCTTTGGATACAATTTCAGAAAGATTTTCTAAATCATTATTGTGATGTGCTGCAGCAGCCGTTTCTCTTTGAGTTGACTGTGATGGTGTCACATCCAATGCTGTGTGGTTGTCACTATCGAAAACTTGAACATTGTCTGTGCCTGATCTAATTTGATCAGTGTGCCTTTTTATCATCCTTTGATTTGATAATAAGCAATTGTACGATCGTGGACCATTTTTTTTTTTAATTATAGCTGGTGTCCAAGATTGTTTATTAGGATTGGTGTAATCACGTATAAAGACATTTTGCCCTTCTGTGAAATCTACTGATCTTTTACCTTTAAAATTTATAATACATTTTTCTTGTTTTTGTAAGATATGTATTTTCTTTAATAAGAGGAGGTTTAATGAAGTCAAATCTACTTCTTATGGATCTTCCAAGAAATATTTGAGCTGGAGTCTCATCTGTGGTGCTATGTTTGGTGTTTCTATAATCCATAAGAAATCTATTTAATATAATTTCGAAATTTTCATTTTTGTTAGAATTTATGTTTGCCAGAATTGATTTTTTTAAAGTTTTCACAAAAATTTCTGCTTGGCCATTGGTGGCAGGATGACCTGGAGCCGTAAGTATGTGATTTATCTTGTTGTTTTCTAATAAAATTTCAAATTCTTCAGAAACAAATTGTCGGTCATTATCACTCACTATAACGCGCGGAATGCCAAAGCGGCAAAAAGTTTCTCTGAGTTTCATTACGACAAAGTTCGATGTTATATCCTTTGTTTTGAAGACTTCGACCCATTTTGAGTACGAGTCTACTACAACAAAGAGATAGTAATTTTTTATAGGGCCTGCAAAGTCTATGTGTATTCTTTACCAGACAGAATTTGTTGGTTTCCACGGAATAAGCGGACTCTTTTCGGGACTAGAAATAAGTTGTTGACATGGTGTGCACGATTTAATTAAGGTTTCTATATCTTTGTCAAGTTTGGGCCACCAAACGAATGATCTGGCTAAAGACTTCGTTTTAACTATTCCCAGGTGAGATTCGTGAATTAATTCAAGTATGTACCTTTGAAGTTTTACAGGTACTATAGTTCTATAGCTGATAAGATAAATGCCCACCTTTGTAAGCGCGCAGCTGCCATAATTGGTACTCCTTTGTTTTCACCAAAAATTGAGAGTAAAGGTTTGTGATATGTTTTAAGTGTAAAAGTGTTACCAATTAGGTACTGTTTTAATTTATTGACACTGAATATTATAGCAAGTGCTTCTTTTTCATGTGTACTATACTTCTGTTCAGCTTTGGATAGAGAACGAGAGACAAATGCAATTGGTTTGAGTTCTTTGTTTGGAAACTCATGCGATAGTACACCAGCAATGGCATAATTGGAAGCGTCTGTTATCAAATAAATTGGTAGTCTTGGATTGAAATGCACTAAAACTTTATCTGACGTTATATCTTTTTTTATTTGGTCATAAGCTGCTTGACAATCTGTCGACCAATTAAAAGCTACATTTTTCTGTAAGAGTTTGTACAACGGGATCAATTTGTCCGCAAATTTATCAATGAACTTTGCATAATAGTTCACCATACCTATGAACGCCCGTAGCTCGGAGACATTTTTTGGGGTTGGTGCTTTAAGTACCGATTCAATTCTGTCTTGGCTTTTGTAGATACCATTTTTGTCAATGGTGAAGCCCAGATATGAAATTTTGTCTTTGAAGAATTCACATTTTGATAAATTTAGCTTAAGGCCAGCTTGTTGCAATTTGCTTAAAACCAATTTCAAGTTATAAATGTGTTGTGACATATCCTTTTCAGATATCGTTATATCATCTTGATATGCCACTACAAATGGAATATCTCTTAATAAACTTTCCATCGTTTTCTGAAAGATTGCAGCTGCAGGCTTTACCCCAAATGGTAAACGTTTCATCTTCAATGTCCCTATATGTGTTGACCACGTATACAAAAGTTGAGATTTTTCATCAAGGACAAGTTGATTATATGCGGCAGACAAATCAAGCTTCGAGAAAAGTTCTCCCCTTGAAGTGACGCAAATATTTCATCAATTAAGGGAAAAGGATACTTAAAGTCAGAAAGAAATTTATTTATAGTGACCTTGTAGTCACCACAGATTCTTATCTCTCCATTGGGTTTTAATATGGGAACTAGTGGTGTCCCCCATTCGGAATGGTCTACCGGCTCTAATACATCCTTTTTTATTAATTCCCTAAGATTTTCTTCGATTTTACTTTTCCATGCAAAAGGTACTAGGCGCGGCTTGAAAAATATGGGTCTTAATTCATTCTCTATTGGCAGTGAAATTTTTCCAAATTTATAGCTGCCTAATCCACCGTCAAAAATTTCATAAATACCTAGTTCAAAATCGCTCCAGATACCAAATTTCACTCAATTTGCTTTAATGGATACCGAAAAACCGAGTTTTTGCATTTCTCTAAAACTTCCGTTATATGGGAGGTGCGCGTGGTTATTGACCGATCTTGACCATTTTCAATACCTACCCTGTCCAAAGAGAAATCTATGTACCAAATTTCATTGAGATATCTCAACTTATATTCAAGTTATTGTAACCACGGACAGACGGACAGACGGACGGACAGACAGTCAGGGCTAAATCGATTCCTCTTTTCTTTCTGATCATTTTAGTATATATGTACATATATGTCTATATCTATCTCGATTATTTTTTGATGTTACAAACAACCGTTATGCGAACAAAGTTATAATACCCTTGTGTACAAGTACGCTCGGGTATAGAAATGAAAAATTTCTAAATTCTTAAGACATCAAATGATTTTATTTAAATATTGTTCTGTACACATAGGATGCTTTTTTTTTTGGAAATTTGAGCCATTAATAATAATATTAAGATTTTCCATTTAAATTACACGTATACTTGAAATTTTTTTGAAATTCTTCTAACTCAGTGGCATTTTCTGCTATTTCATGTTTAAAAAAAATAAAAACAAATTACTCAGAATGAAATACTCTATAAAAGTCCCTATGGTAACTGAAGTCAATTTTTTCATGAATTTATTGTTTTTTTTGTCATTTCATCCATGGCTAAAGATACAGAAAAATGTAAAATAACAAAATTTTATTAAATCAAATTTCCTTCAAAAAGGTCTTTGCACCGAATCTCCATTATTAATATATTTCCAGATAATGACCTTTTTATGTTATTGTATTGGCCATATAACTATTTTATTTTATTATTTTCAGCTTTACGGCCGTTCGGCCTATAATAATGAGATTTCATTTTTATAACTTGTGATTTTCATGAATTTGCGACTCAAATCAAATCTCACTCGTGCTAGTTACATGAAGTGACAGTAGGCACTTTTAAATAGTGTTTAATAGTGAGTAATATTTTTTTTAAACGCTGAAATAACATAAATTGCCACTGAGTTAAACCAATTTAAAAAAAGAGTTCGAGTCTACGTGTATTTTAAAGGGAACATCTTCAGACGCTAAAGCCGAGAACTTAGTTTTAATATTAAGGGCCTAAGTTTTAAGGTTTTTTTTTATACTATTTCAAGAAATTTTCTGACGTGGACTGTAGAAAAAATAGTTCCGAATAAAAGAGCACCTTAATACCCAAAAAAAAAATTTAATATTTTTTCATTAATGGTGACAAAATAAAGTTATGGTGAAGATTAGTGCCCTAAATATTTATATTAAGATATCTATCATTGCGACTGAAAGTTTTTACAATAGTCGCGATTTTTATCTAGAACTTGTAAATCAATCACATTCACATACATACACGTGCCTTCGATAAAATAGTCATTAAATGACAGGAGCGGATACAGAAAATAATTTTAGGGGGGAGGGGGGTGCGTCCAAACAATTTTTTTTTAGACAAATCAGGATAGATGAACTGGTACATACATTTAAATTTAAGGTTCTGATATTTGGGGGGAGGGTTTGTTTTAAGCGTCCGGGCCCCCACCCCCGCGCTCGTTACATGATAACTATTATGTATTAACAAGTCTTTAATTGACGAGGTTCACGCTGCAACTGTTCTTTATTAGGATAAATGAGAATGACATTGTGGTGAATATGTATGTATATAGCTCTTATGAGGTAAGTATTATTATAAGGTAAGTATAATAGGTATATACATATGTAAATAGAGATGAGTAAGTAATTAAGGTAAATGTTGGATTTAAATTCACGATACCCAATACGCCCCTTTTTTTTTTTGTTTTGTTTTTTTTTTTTTTTGATACGAGAAAATTATTTAAACACTTTTCTATCTTTATTTCTAGGTCTTAAAATTCTACGATTAACATTTTCTTCACCGTTTTCAGTGTTTTCAGAGTTACATTGGTTTTCATTTTTTTGACTATTTCTTTCGAAACTTTCTTTATCTTTGGATACAATTTCAGAAAGATTTTCTAAATCATTATTGTGATGTGCTGCAGCAGCCGTTTCTCTTTGAGTTGACTGTGATGGTGTCACATCCAATGCTGTGTGGTTGTCACTATCGAAAACTTGAACATTGTCTGTGCCTGATCTAATTTGATCAGTGTGCCTTTTTATCATCCTTTGATTTGATAATAAGCAATTGTACGATCGTGGACCATTTTTTTTTTAATTATAGCTGGTGTCCAAGATTGTTTATTAGGATTGGTGTAATCACGTATAAAGACATTTTGCCCTTCTGTGAAATCTACTGATCTTTTACCTTTAAAATTTATAATACATTTTTCTTGTTTTTGTAAGATATGTATTTTCTTTAATAAGAGGAGGTTTAATGAAGTCAAATCTACTTCTTATGGATCTTCCAAGAAATATTTGAGCTGGAGTCTCATCTGTGGTGCTATGTTTGGTGTTTCTATAATCCATAAGAAATCTATTTAATATAATTTCGAAATTTTCATTTTTGTTAGAATTTATGTTTGCCAGAATTGATTTTTTTAAAGTTTTCACAAAAATTTCTGCTTGGCCATTGGTGGCAGGATGACCTGGAGCCGTAAGTATGTGATTTATCTTGTTGTTTTCTAATAAAATTTCAAATTCTTCAGAAACAAATTGTCGGTCATTATCACTCACTATAACGCGCGGAATGCCAAAGCGGCAAAAAGTTTCTCTGAGTTTCATTACGACAAAGTTCGATGTTATATCCTTTGTTTTGAAGACTTCGACCCATTTTGAGTACGAGTCTACTACAACAAAGAGATAGTAATTTTTTATAGGGCCTGCAAAGTCTATGTGTATTCTTTGCCAGACAGAATTTGTTGGTTTCCACGGAATAAGCGGACTCTTTTCGGGACTAGAAATAAGTTGTTGACATGGTGTGCACGATTTAATTAAGGTTTCTATATCTTTGTCAAGTTTGGGCCACCAAACGAATGATCTGGCTAAAGACTTCGTTTTAACTATTCCCAGGTGAGATTCGTGAATTAATTCAAGTATGTACCTTTGAAGTTTTACAGGTACTAAAGTTCTATAGCTGATAAGATAAATGCCCACCTTTGTAAGCGCGCAGCTGCCATAATTGGTACTCCTTTGTTTTCACCAAAAATTGAGAGCAAAGGTTTGTGATCTGTTTTAAGTGTAAAAGTGTTACCAATTAGGTACTGTTTTAATTTATTGACACTGAATATTATAGCAAGTGCTTCTTTTTCATGTGTACTATACTTCTGTTCAGCTTTGGATAGAGAACGAGAGACAAATGCAATTGGTTTGAGTTCTTTGTTTGGAAACTCATGCGATAGTACACCAGCAATGGCATGATTGGAAGCGTCTGTTATCAAATAGATTGGTAGTCTTGGATTGAAATGCACTAAAACTTTATCTGACGTTATATCTTTTTTTATTTGGTCATAAGCTGCTTGACAATCTGTCGACCAATTAAAAGCTACATTTTTCTGTAAGAGTTTGTACAACGGGATCAATTTGTCCGCAAATTTATCAATGAACTTTGCATAATAGTTCACCATACCTATGAACGCCCGTAGCTCGGAGACATTCTTTGAGGTTGGTGCTTTAAGTACCGATTCAATTCTGTCTTGGTTTTTGTAGATACCATTTTTGTCAATGGTGAAGCCCAGATATGAAATTTTGTCTTTGAAGAATTCACATTTTGATAAATTTAGCTCAAGGCCAGCTTGTTGCAATTTGGAATGGTCTACCGGCTCTAATACATCCTTTTTTATTAATTCCCTAAGGTTTTCTTCGATTTTACTTTTCCATGCAAATGGTACTGGGCGCGGCTTGAAAAATATGGGTCTTGATTCATTATCTATTGGCAGTGAAATTTTACCAAATTTATAGCTGCCTAATCCACCGTCAAAAACTTCTGCAAACTCACTTTCAAGTTGCTGAGTAATTATGGAAGACTGACCAGAAATATTGAGTGAATTTACTTGAACGAGCTGAAATTTAAATTGTCTTAAGAAATTTCTACCAAATAAAGGGCTGCTTTTTGTATTCGTAACTACCAGCTTAACACTTTTCGTTATTCCCTTGCATTCAATAGATTCGTAATATTCACATAATATCTTTATTTTGTTTCCATTGTAATCGACATAAGGAGCTGTGCACTTAGAAAGATTTACATTTTTGTTCAAATTTTCGATGAATGACTTTGATACCAAACAACATGGTGCGCCAGAGTCACATATGACATTATATGATTTTCCATCAATTTTTATTGATACACTGTAGAGCTCAGTAGAGTCATCACAATCATGATTTATGCTGAAAATAGAATAATCATTAAGGTTACCGTCATCAAAATAAGTACATTTATTGTTTAAATCGCATTCCGATACATAATTAACATGATTGTTTTTGCTTCTACAAATAGATGCTAAGTGCCCTACTTTGCCGCAATGATGACATTTGCTGTTTTTATAGCGACAAGCTTTTGATGAGTGATTTATCCAACCGCAATGAGAACAAATCTCTTTTGATTCCTTAGATTTATCGTTTGCGGAGTTTACATCTTTTTGTAGACAATCACTGTTGTTGCTTTTTCGCCATGTGTTCCTGCTACTGCCTTACCTGTTGCTGCCTTTGCCATGTTTCGCTTTGTTATCGCTAAAGGCCCGTACACATACAACTTTCCTCGCTTTACTTGACAATTCGAAATTTAACAACAAAGCATGAGGTGTAGAAGGTTTGCTACAAAGAACGCTTTGACAGTTTCTACGTTAGTGGTTTGTTTTCAATTGTTATTTGTGTCTATTCCAAATATTTTGTTTAATAAAATATTAAGAAATGAGTTTTACTAATATAATTAAGCGGTAGTTATGCTACTTATGTATGCTTCAAAGTCGCGAGTGTAATAAACTATATTCAGGCCGAGCATATTTCGACAAGATAAATAAAAACCGATCAAAGAGGTGTTTTATTTGCTATTTATTAATATTTCTCTTCTTTTATCTTTTTAAAAGTAATTATACACGCAAAAACTATGAAATACTAGTAAATTTTCTAAATCGTGTGTATATGCACGCAGAAATAAAATGGAAATGCAAACAGTTGGTTGTCAAAGTGTACAAATGTTGAGAGTTCGCCATGATTTTGCTTCGTTTTGCTTTGCTATACTTTTCTCGCCTTGTATTTAGCAGCACTCATATAACATGAGGTCTTCAACTTATCTGTCAAAGCGAAACTCTGAAGCAAAGCAAAGCGAAAGTCTTATGTGTACGGCCCTTAATGTAGTTCATATGACAATTCTCCATTTTTGTAGAGATTGATTTCATTTCTGTGATGAGTGCTTTACGTAGTGCTTCATCGATCGTAATTTTCTCATCTTCTTCACACAATCGCTCAAATATTTTGTTATTTATTCCCATAATGAAACGGTCCAAATTAAAAGCTGATAAATGTTCACCAAACTTACAAGAGAGTGCGCGTTTTTTTACTCTTGCATGCCACTCTGAGACTGTTTCGTTCTCGCTTTGTACCGCTGAGTGAAAACTTACACAAAGCTCTTTGTATGTTTTTGAGACAGGTGAGTCTGGACTACACAAATTGTGTAACGCTTCATATGGTGCCGGTCCAATCGCTTTTAAGAGAGTGACCTTTTTCGAATTCTCTTCACTGCATTTTTTTCCACAAAATGGATTTCTAGTTTTTCTTTCCAAAGGGTCCATGACTCGTTGTTTGGAAGAAATTGTGAAATGTTACTGGAATGGTATATTCTAACTGTACCATTATCTGAGTTGCTTGGATTTTGGTTCATTTTTTTATCTTTATATAACCGTAAATTCAACCTGTAACGCGTGATTTATGCTAGTTATTATATGTGATTTTAACTCTTTGATGCCAGCACCTTTCTGATTGACATCTTAACATTAACAATTATGTGTTGCTTAAATGCAGTACGTACATATGTATGTATGTACTTTTGCACAAATATAAACTCACTAATAAGTTTGATTTTACACTTTTTGTTATTACATGTATTTACATGTGTGACTAAAGAAACGCATAAAATTAAGAAATACAAGTTTCACTTCGTCGCCAGTTATTATGTATTAACAAGTCTTTAATTGACGAGGTTCACGCTGCAACTGTTCTTTATTAGGATAAATGAGAATGACATTGTGGTGAATATGTATGTATATAGCTCTTATGAGGTAAGTATTATTATAAGGTAAGTATAATAGGTAATTGATATACATACATATGTAAATAGAGATGAGTAAGTAATTAAGGTAAATGTTGGATTTAAATTCACGATACCCAACAATAACAAATATCATATTGGTTTGCCAAAGTTGATGCGATATTTTTTAGAGCGCTTTTTTGCTTTTTTCAGTCTTTCAGATCTTCACCGACATCCTGAATTCAAAATACCTTTAAATTCTAAAACTAGATACTGTCACAAAACCAAATTTGACAAGGGATGACGGAAAATCGTTCCAATATACATTAAATTTCCATCGACTCAGCTAATCATCCTGATCATATCGGTATACTTTTTGATGGGATTAAATCTTATCGTTGTGGTACCAACAAACAAAGGACCAAACTTAATATACCATTTCCATGAAAAATATAATTATCAAAATGATATAGCAATGACAAAATTACATTATAACGTCGGCAGTCGAATTTTACATTTAATTATACATACATGTCAAATGATATCCCAGTAAACAATCGTGTTTGTAAATAAACTTAAAATAAACTTACACCATAAACCTTTTCGTTACAACAAGTTTACGTTTTTCATTACAAAACAATTACAAAAGACTTGTAAAGAACCAAAACGTTACATTACTTTGGGCTTTTTCACATACTTGTAAAATCGCTTATTTTAATAAATTAACTAGCTGGCAACGGTTGCGCGAGGCTTCGCCACGCGCTTTCTGTTTATGTATGTATACTAGGGTGCGCCTAATTTTTTGACTTTGAACTATGGGGCATCACACCCCCTAAAAATATGTATTACGGAGTAAAACGATGTTATGCAAAAAACTAGAGCTTTTGGAAAAGGGGAAGACATGCCGCAATGAGGGTAAAGTTTGCAAGATTCATAAAAATTGCAATATAAACCAATAATACTACAGTGATAATTTTATGTGCGATTTTATTTCTAAAATTTATAAGAAAAGGTATTTGCATTTTGAAAAAGAATAGCGAGTTTAATAAATTCATTTTGTTCATACATTTTTTTATACATATATGCATTTACACATAGTACATTAATACTCTTATTGCAAAAGTGTCGACTTTTTTGCGTCAGGGTAAAGTTTCCTATAAGCAGCTACAGTTTGAACAATAAATTGCTTTTCTTCCTCATTTTTTGAAAGTACGTTATTAAAATCTTCCATAAGCTTTACTGCTCTTTCTGCCGAATCATTAACAACATTTATTTTATTAACTATGTTTAATCCGATATTGTAAGACGACTCATCTTTCCATTCAACAGGATTTTTTGCTAAAAAATCTGTTGGTATACCGAATCTTTTAAAGAAAGTTTTGGTTTTTTGTGAAATGAAGTCTTCAATACTTTTGTCGGAATATAGGCTATAATCCTGTGAAGGTACAATCAACTTTTTTTCCTCGGTATCGTTAACATTTTTCAAAGCGGTCACCATACGTTTTTTTATGTCATTGTTGATTTGTGGGTCAAAAAAGGCAAATCCAGCAGCTTCTGCAGTTAAATACCATAAATGGTTACAAAATTTGTGTAGCAGTTTCTGACTAGCCGTTTCATCTATGTATCTGTAAGCATACAAGTTCTTGATCAAAGCTAAATCTTGCCTAGGAGCAACGAATATACAAATGTCCCGAATTCCATCTTCCTCATATTTGCTTAAATTAAACTCCTCCCGAAATAAAAATATTTTTAAGCAATAAATTGCCTTAGCCATCCACCTGGCATGATGAAATGCTCCAGGTGCCCGAAATACGAACTGGGATACCGTACCACCAAGAAAAACTACAACTAGCTGGAGCAATTCTTTATAATCCTCTCGTGGTTGATTTTCATTGAGATTCTGCAAGGCGAATTCTATAATTTCTGATGCGTCCACAAGTGTATCTTTCACATAGTTATCCTCAACACCACATTTGAAATTCATTTGATTTATTTTCTGCCAACTCTGTTTAAATCTGTGAAATATTTGAACACAAGGACCAGAAGACACTTGCATTTTTTGTTCAAATATGCTCCGCAAAATTATTTCCAGAATGCGATGTCGGCAGGGTAAATATAAAAGGTCTCTCTCTAATTTTTGCTCTAAAATTATACACGCCCCTTGAAAACGTCCCATATTGGACGCTGTAGTATCGCAGAAGAGGGCGTGCACTTTTTCAAGAAGGCCCCATTCGCTGAGCAAGTTGTATATGGCTGACGCCTGTTGCTTTCCCGTGCCTGCAGAAATAGCTGGGATTCCAAGCAATTGTTCAGTACCATTGAATGATATCACTACCGGTAGCCGATCAACGTGCTCTGAGTTGATCAAAGATGGTAAAATTTTACCATCCCAATGAACCACCACTGCAGTTATTTCCTGGTTTTTGAAGGCGCGATAAATTTTTTGGGCGGATTCAACTCGAAATCGTGAACGATACCGTCGAAGGGAGGTTCCGTTTATAATAAGGTCGTTAACGTCATGTTTTAAAGCTTGAGCAGTTGCTATTAGTATTCGTACCGCATCACGATCACTTACTTTGCATTTATCCAGAACTGTGACAAGCTCGGGTGTAATAAAGTTGATTCGCGCCCGACTTTTCTTAACATTACTGGGACGCGGCAAATCGTCGAAATCTTTGGATAAATCTTCATCATCTTGCTCATTTTCACTACCTTCATCTTCAGTTAACGTGCATTCGGGATTTTTACACTCGCCTATTAAACAAACACAAAATTTCTACTTTTTGCAACACACTTGACACAAACAATAAAAATATGGTGAAACTAAAATTTTTACGCTAAACAACGTCAAACTCGAACCGTATTAAATTATAATCTTACCATGGATGTTAGCAAGATATTCGCCGCTTTTACGTTTTCCTACAGCTTTGCCATAGAGTTTCCTATTTTCTTTTTCCAACAAGACCCGATCTGAACCAATCATTGAACCGGGTCTCCCTTCCTGCCTTTGGCTTACAAGAAATAATTTATCTTCCTCAATCGTAATTAGTTGTAGGGCATCAGCGTGGGCAATGTCAAAAAGGTTAATAAAAGTTGCAACAAAATCTTGCTCCCGATTTTCCTGCGTTGTTGTCCGGCGATTAGAGCTCTTCTGCAACCCCTTCCATTCCTGATACAAGCCTTCAAGTTTTAAAACACTTTTGTCCACATTCTTCGTTGGTATTCGTGCTTTAGCCCAAAAAACCTCCACTTCTTTAATAACGAGGTAAGCAGCACCACGGAGACTTAATTTTACTTTACGAAGGTTATAAAAAAGCAAACGCAAAACTTGTTCGTTGGATGGCAACTTAGCACCGACAATTTGGCTTTCATCATAGTCAAGGAGATATAACTTTTCTTGTGCCCTGGTTTCCATTTTTAACTTAATTTAATTTAATTGTCTTCTTTAAATTACACGAGGTAGCACACTTTATACTTCTTGATAAACTAAATAATTATCACGTCTGTATATGCTCGACCGAATTCACAGAATAATAGTATTTTTAAAAATTCTTTTAAATGAATATGCGAACCATGAAGGAGGCCATGACTTCAATAACAATCAGTTTTTCAAAAACATATTTGAATAATTTTGCTACATTCCATAAACCCAAAGCTATAACCGTGCTATAATTAATTTCTTGGGCCTGCCCACATTGAAGACGGCGGCTGCAGACGACAACGACAAAAAACCAAAGCATTGGCGACATAAATATAATAACAACGCCAGCGACAACCTAACAGCTGATGCAAATGTTGTAAATTTTTAGCATTTTCCTCACCTTCTCGATTAGTATTTAGTAAAAATCCATTTTCGGACTAATTTAACTATTTCTAATAATTTCTAATAAGTTTTAAATGTAAGTAATAAGTGTCACGAAAATTTAACGCGCTTGGCCGCCTTGTCAAAATAGAAATAGATTTAATCTGGCGACAGCGGCATTCATGATTGACTGCCCCGTAGTCGTGTCGCGCCCAAAAAAGTAATCGCCATTGAATCATGTGTAAAAATAATTTGACAGATGCCGCGATGCCGCCGCCGTCTTCAATGTGGGCAGGCTAATAGTTGAGCAAAAATCAAGTAAAAATACAAATTCAAGCTGACCGGAAAAAAGTGCAACGAATGGGAAAAATATTTAAATTCCGTAAATCAATAAGCGATTGCTTAGGTTGTACGGTTATCGTTATCGTTTATGGTTATGGTTATAAATATGGCCTAAACTAAAGACGATTACGATTTTAACGTTAGTTGACACTTTCGTGACAGTAATTCCATGGAACATTATATTCCGCTGTAAGTGTTTTCTACACTGCTAGTTACATCAGATGCATTCTATGGTTATGGTTATGTCACCATAAGTTTATTCTTCAATGTCTCGGTTATAAATTTATTATAAATAATGCCATAATACTAATTTGTCAGTCAACATCGTAGTTATTCAAAATTTGTAAAACATGGTCACTTTACCCTCGTTGCGGCACGTCTTCCCATTATCCAATCGCCAAAATTTTTTGCAGAACATAATATTATACTCTAATGCAACTTTTGGGGGGGTGTGATGCCCTGTACGTTATATTTTTTTTTCTCCCGTATAGCTAAGGTGCACCCTAATGTATACTATGTATAAGTCAACAGCACAGCTCTCTGCGCATAGCCGAACGAAGTAGTAACGAAGAGCAGTTGATTTACTACTCACACAACTACACATCTTCCCGCTACGAGACTGATTTTACATTCGGTTGTAGCAATGCTGCACTTAGTGTAAATTTTTTAAAACTTTACACTTAAATATTTCAGAAATGAATAGGCTAATTTTTAATTTAAGTAGCTATCATTGTAGTGCTAACTGCAAGCTTTAATTTAAAAAAATTGCATCTCAATCCGTTCAGTAGTGCCCGAGATTAGCTCTTTCCAAAATTTTAGACTTTGTTTTATAATATAAAAAATATGTGGCCGCTGTGGTCGAGTTGGTAGCGGTGCGTGCTATAACTAGATATGCCGGTGAATTCGAGGTTCGAATCTCAGTCAGGGCAAGCAAAATCTTAATAATAGAACAATTTTTTTCTAACAGCGGTCACCCCTCGGCAGGCAATGGCAAACCTCCGAGGGTATTTCTGCCATCAAAAAGCTTCTCGGCACAAAACTGTAGGTCCCTCCATTTGTGGTATAATATAAAGGCGCACACCATTAATGGTAGGAGAAGGTCGGCCAAACACTGAGCTATATAGTGTACGCGCAAAAATTATATTATTATTATAGTAAAATAAATCGCATGATATATTTTAAAAGAAATATATTCATTTTCTTTATTAGTTTTAGTTTATTTAATAATATTTATTATATATACATATGTACTTATACTTATATGTAAGTAATTTTTAAATTCATTATTTTAAATTATTCACTTTTTCACTGTTTTATTAAGAACGCACGTCTTTATTCTCACAAATTTAATAATTATGAACTGCGATCACTCAAAAAAGGAAAAACAGTCGTCAGAGAGTCGGCGACAAAACTAACGGGAAATGGTAAACGGTTGGTTTACTTTTTGTGTTTACAAGTAAACTGGTTTTCAATGTTGCATCATAAGTTTATACTTATGTTTGTAAGTAAACGTTTTTTCAACGCATTTATTTTAAAATTACAAAAATAAGATAAGTCAACTTATAATTAAACTTATTTCTCACATTTGTAAGTACATAAGTTTACTCAAATGTTTGTAGATAAGTTTATTTTACAGCAGATTTACGAAACATTTACGCAATTGTTTATTGGGATGTTGTTGCATTTACAATAAAATGTATGTAAGCATTACAACGTGCAATGTAATTGCTTCGTCGTTTGGTATGACGCAGTAATACGAATGTAGTATTATCTTTTCAATTCGTGTCGGCATGCGTTTGTACCAAAGAACGTAAATCTATAAGAAGCGACAACACGCTGAAATTAAAAATTTCAGAAATTTCTGAGACCGTATGGTGCCGTCCATCTCCAGGAGTTCACGACATGCTTTGATACGCTGTCCGCATGAAAGAAGGAATAGCAAATATTTTCGCCGGCTAGTTTGCAATCAAAACAAATAAAAACGAGAGTAGAATTTTAAGTGCTGCTTGTTTTATTAAAAATGCAATCAAAATCCTAAATATTGTGAAAATTGTGCATAATAAATTTATTACATTTATTGTGGTGTTAAGATAAAGCGGTTGTGAGTGAAAATAGTGCGGTATTAAAGCGTAAAACGCCAGAGAATGTGTGTGGCCGAAATCCAAGTGTCTACCAAAATTTTAAATACACGAAAAGTTGTGGAAAATGTTGCAAAAATTATATTAAACTATGATATTATGGTTTGCTCGCGTAGTTCTAAGAGTGTTTTAATAATATCTTAACATATATTTAATATTCGGGAGTGATTTAGTGTTAAAAAGATGTTGCATGAGTAGTGGGTTAATGATAAATTTGTGTTGCAGAGTTCATGAACGTCGGTACCTAATAAGTGTACCAAGTGTAATTAACAAAACTAGAGTACATTTAATATATAAATTGCATTCAGTTGTTTTGAAACCTATGCATTTATTTATTTCTGTATATATGTTTTGTTGTCATCAGTATAATCTAATCGGAAAATGGAGGAGCCATATTAAAATAGTGCTAATGATTCAAAGCCTAAATATCTAAGATGCTATGTACAAAAAAATTCACCCTTATCGTGAGTTCCGCCCGGAAAAAAATCCGCCCGAAATTTTTTCATTCGCCCGAATTGAATCCGGCTATTGTAAGTTTCGCCCGGAATAAATTTCGCTTCGAAAAATTCGAACATGGAAATTGCAACTCTGAAATTTGTTTACTTGTTTAATGAAACTATACAATAATCAAATAGACAAAGTAAATAGTAATTTTGCAAAATCTATTCCATTGCAATGAGAATTTTATGCGAAGATGAAGAAAACTCGCTTTAACGAGCAGGAAGAAGACACTTACGAGATAAATCTAATCCACTGGAAATGCCAGAGACTTTGTAAGAAATTATGGGTGAACATTCATGCAACCACTGACCACTTCGTTACCACCAGTACAACAAAAAATTTCCATTCCGCCAGTTGTTAAGCTCAGCGCTTGCTTGCGGTTTCTCGCTGAAGGTGGATACCAAAAAGGTGTTGGTAAGGATTATGAAATTGGGCTAGCGCAATCGTCTTTTAGTCAGGTCCTGTCTGAAGTTTTGCTTTTCCTGCATTCTACTCAAAAGTATCTCACTTCGAACTTTATTGATTATTTTACTCCTGGAATTATAGATTACATATGTAAAAAATTGCTATTAATCATTGTTATATATCTTATATAAAAACAGATGCAACTTACATTTGGAATCCGTGTATATTGTTCGCCTCTCAAAAAATTGTGAAAAAATTCAATTGAAATGGCTACTTTTTTCGCCCGGAATAAGTGCTTCCGATAAGGCGAAACAATGTTCGAAAGCGGAAAATTTCCGCCCGATAAGGGTGATTATCAAAAATTAAGAAAATGAATAAATATACAAACTTGCATAAATATATCAATACGTCTACTTCTGCGCGTTTTTAATCGTGCAGAGCTCAAAAAGACATCGCCATACCATGGGGTTCAGAGAAAACTATTTGAATTTGGTAGTATATTTGATGAAAAATAGCAGGAGTATAAAAAGGTACTGAAAAGAGTTTCCAGATATAGATCTGCGAGAAAATCACTATAAATTAATGTGATAAGTAAACACTAAGCTAGATTAGAGGTAAATACGTTTGTATAGTACACAGAGAACTAAACTTTGTATTAACTTTTGTGACTACTTTTTTTTAAGTAGTAGAATTCCTACTACGGCGGCAAAGCGCAGGGAATTTAGTGCAATAGCAGTGATGATAAACACTGGTGTGCAAATGCGACAAAATTCGGTGACATATTTACATACATACATATATGTATGTGGGCTTACGTATGAACGCAGTGCGCATGGAGGTGACGACAGGCCGTGATTTAATTAACGCCCTATTTGAGAAATCGTAATGAATTTAAATAATTATTTTCATAAAATTTAACAAAACTGTGTTTAACAATAGATACACATGGATATTCATATTAGAGACGATTTTAGAAATTAAAAATCTTGCCGGGGGTAACATGTCTGATATATTTTAAGTAAATGTGCTCACATATTCATTAATGCAGGACTGGCCCAAAAAATCAAGAGTGATCCTCCTTTTTGGTGCGAGCATGGAAGATTCAAATTTCATAAATTTGTTAAAATTCTTAGTCGCGAAAGTCTGAAATTAGCATGTGGATGGCGATTGTGTGCGAAGAAAGAGGAGTTGCATTTACTAACATTATTTACACATGTACATACATGTTGATCAGCACAACACTAACGCAGTATTTGAACAGAACAGAATGTAAAGAAAGAGAGAGAATGTCGCTCACTACAATGCAAGAATAATAAGTTAGAAGATTGCGACCACGATTTAGCGAAACAAAGGTTGCGCCCATCGTTATACCGCTATTCCTCTCTTTGTGATTTTGACGGAATCAGCTATTTTTGCTACGTCACACTTATGAAACTGCCTTTTTTATAGGGTAAACGCATCCATTTCTGGACACTCAACATTTTCTGTACTTTGACGCTCTTTTACCTGCTATTAACCAAACCGCGAATAAATATGTTGTTTGTATGTATACATATTTTTATACCCGAGCGTACTTGTTCACAAGGGTATTATAACTTTGTTCGCATAACGGTTGTTTGTAACAGCAAAAAATAATCGATATAGATATAGACATATATATACTAAAATGATCAGAATGAAAAGAGGAATCGATTTAGCCCTGACTGTCTGTCCGTCCGTCTGTCCGTGGCTACAATAACTTGAGTAAAAATTGAGATATCTCAATGATTGCTCTTTAGACAGGATAGGTTGGTATTGAAAATGGGCAAGATCGGTCAATAACCACGTACACCTCCCATATAACGGAAATTTTTGAAAAATGCCAAAACTACGATTTTTCGGTATCCATTAAAGCAATATAAGTGAAATTTGGTATTTGGAGCGATTTCGAACTAAGAATTTAGGTATTTATGAAATTTTGAAAAATTGGCTTTGCCACGACCTCTTATAAAAAAATTTATGTACCTCAATAACGGTGAAAGGTATCATCACAAAATTTGGTGAACAAATTTTCCTTAATAACACTGTTATCATCGTTAAAAATTATTGGAAATTTAAAAAAATGAAAAATTTTGTTTTTTCTTTATCTATTGAAACATATTAATTAAAATTTGATATTTAGAGAGATAGTTAATTAAGAAACCTGATTTTTATGAAATTTGGGAAAATGGGCGTTACCACGCCCACTTATAAAAAAGCGTCTGTAGGTATCTCAATAACGATGTAAGGTATTGCCACAAAATTTGGTGAACATATTGTCCTTGATATCACTAGCATCACCGTCAAAAACTTTTGAAATTGGACCATAACCATGCCCAACTTCCAAATAACGGAAATTTTGAAAAATGCAAAAAAATTCGTTTTTCAGTATTTATTGGAAGAAATTGAGTAAAGTTTAATACTAGCGGCGATTTGAAACAACGAAACGTGAATTTTATAAAATCATGGGCACCGACCATACAAAAATATATCGCGAGGGTATATAAAAATGGGTTTCGCCGAATTTAAGTTTTCTTACTTGTTTAATAATATAGCGTTTACGTGACTGTCATGAAGTATGTATTTATTACCTTGATACTTAGATGGTGGCGCATTTACCCTACAGTACATTTCATTCGCATTCTTTTGTTATCTCTCTCTCCCTCTTCAACCAGTGTGACGTCACGCAAAAGCAAATACTCTTTGATGGGCGCCATCTTGTTATCCATCATTCTTGGACTTCGACACTTTCGTTCCGTTATCTGTTTTTTTCATAGCTTAACAACGGCACACACTGGTGTGAGCGCGTTTGTTTACGATTTCGCCGCCATGTTCGTGATTTCATTTCGCTTCGTACTCATATTCAGCTTCCTACTCATAAAAGCTAATGAAACCTGAGTTGTGAGGTTTCTTACGAGGTCTATTTTGTGAGGCTATTCTTGGCCACACCTCATAAGAAAAATGCTGAACAAAATCACCACACGGGGTGAAAAGCGTTTTGCTGTCAAAAAGAAGGGAAAGACAATAGCATAGGCATAGGCGCAAATAAATAGTTATAATAATCTGCCTTATTATTACTTATATAAACCAAAAGTGATTTGATGGTCCATGAGCAAATGGGGTTTATTATTGTTTGGTTCATTTTCGTAACCTCTATGTAGCATAATTAGACATAAGGCGTTACTTAAAAATGTAATAAAAAAGTGAATGAAATATGAATATTAAAAAAAAGCAATAAAAAATTAAAAGTTTTTATCACTATTATTTCTCATGAAAGACTTAACATTTAAATAAAAGCTATAGCTACTTAACCAGCGGTTCGGTTTGGTTTAAATGGCTCAGCGATTTTTAACTATGTACATACATATGATGCCTACAAATTCATATAAAAATATGCGTCATATACGATTATTATTTAAGAAATAAAAGAAATTTTTTTTATTAAAATACATTAATTGTAATGAAATTAAAAATACAATATTTTTTAGTATTTAAAAGCTGTAGATTCTTAAGGGCCGTTATATAACGACCATAACTCTTACACCCTCTCTTGCATTTTCTTCACTCTTATACTGCTGCACAAACAAGCCATAACTCCGCCATTCCTGAATATTTTGCTTTCGTATTGTGAGGCTGTCGTTCGCACATCACAACTTTCCAGACAGTTATGAGCATTTGAGCTTTTGAATTTACGCCCGCATAAGGGTAACCTCACAATAGTCAGGAACCTCACAACAGTCAGTAAGGTAAGTTTTGTGAGGGTATTAGAATATAATTCATTGAAAAAATGAAATTATCTCGTGAAAATTTCCGTGCCATGATTTTTTAAGACTTCCGAAAGGAGCTAACTCAACAACAGTGTTTCGAATCAATTCATTCAACTTTTGGCGATGAAGCACCATCCAAAGCAAGTGTTTATAACTGGTACAATGAGTTCAAGCGCGGACGACATTCGGTTGTTGTGCCAGAAAATATCGATGCGGTGAGAAAACTGATTGAGCAAGATCGTCATGTAACATATCTCGAGATAGAGGCAACCCTAGGCATATCGGCGACTAGCATACATACGATTTTTCATGAACATATGGGTGTGCGGAAGCTGTGTGCACGTTAGATTCCACATAAATTGACAGACGCTCAAAAAAATACTCGCGTCGATTGGTGCCGAGAAATCATCGATCGGCTCAAATCACTCAAGTATTTGTTCGTTTAACTCAACTTGATTTTTTTGATGGAGAATAAATCAAAAAATTCACAAATGAACGCTTTTATTTTTGTGCCGTTAGACAAACTGGATGACGGAAAAAGCGAAATTTGGTTGGAAAGAAGGAATATTAATTCATTACAACAAAATTATATTTATTTTCATACACACGTACATATCTATATATGTACATATATACAACTTAAAAGTAATATCTTATCCATGAAAAAGATAAGAAAAATAAAACATATAAAAAAAACAATTTTATTCACATTTCTTTATATGAGTATTAATAAATAAGCACAAAAGTTTGATCGTCCGACATTTTCTACGGCGTGAAATGTCTGCTTCTGCACAACAAACTGAATAAATTCATATGGTTTGATTTTATTCAAATCGAACTTACTTTCGCTCAAGCGAGTGAATTTATACAAACAAGATCGATCATTGCACTCATAAATATCCCAAAGACGTGTTCGCCAGCATGATGCTGAATTTATTCAATGAAAACTCAGCATTGCATGATTAAATGTGAGTAAACATTTTGTTGTATGATGAAATCAAGAAAAAGGTGATTTTTGCTAATTTTTGGGGTGAACATTTTTCCTTAGCCAAGTGATTTGCAAAATTAGATGTATTATTTAACGACCTGCTTGTCACAGGTCAGCTTATACAGGCCTTGTTTATTCAGGGGGTCTTCTCCATTCGTGCTGCTTTTAAGTACCTTTCATAGGTTGTCTTTAATGCCGTGTGGACACTGTATTTTCTGAAAAAATTTGCAAGTTGTAAGTATGTCATTTTCCCTGTATACGTCATTATTGTCCAAGCTTTTTGGGCGATCTTGCCCACCTTA
This sequence comes from Philophylla caesio, assembly GCA_963971545.1. NCBI lineage: Eukaryota > Metazoa > Arthropoda > Insecta > Diptera > Tephritidae > Philophylla > Philophylla caesio. The sequence goes on from CAXASM010000035.1 coordinate 220,966, forward strand.
ATCGTCGGATCTCATCTTTTCCATTTCCATTAAACGTTATACATCCATGTTGCTTGTTCAGGTACTCCAGTATCTGCTTTTTATTGTCCTTGGTGTTAGTTAATTTTTATTATTTATTTATTAAGTAGTAAAACGGTATAATATAAATTATGTATCACTCAGCTTACAGAATGTGGAATATGCTACCTTAATTCTTAAATGTATTTTAAGCGTAAGATTTGTATATATGATTAGGAACATTGTATATAAAGTAAGGGGAAAAAGCTACTATAAAAACCCTTATCCGATGACAAAAAAAAACCCAAGTTTTACTATATACAAAACATTGTTATATAAGAGCGGTTCAAGCATGTTGTAGAAGATTTAATATTAATTGTTTATTAGAATAACTACAATTCAGATTAAACTTATCAGAGAGTTTTTTAATTCGTGATGCTTTCATTTCTACGTCGTTTTCGACGTGTAACCGCCTATTAGAATAGTCCCAAGGTAGGTTAAGCATCATTCTCAGGAGCTTATTTTGCCGAATTTGTAATGTGTTTATATGTGTTTTTGCACATGTACCCCATACAGGACTTGCATACAGTATGATAGACTGGAAAATTTCTTTACAGATAACATGTTTGTTATCGGTACTTAGCTCTGATTTCTTGTTGATTAAAGGATACAACATTCTAACGGCGTTTATTTGCTGTTTATATGGTGAATGTGGTCGCAAAAGATTAACTTAAGTATTTAACGGTATCAGACCAATTTATATAATGTGTATAGAAGTAAAGTGAAAAACTACGATCGTAGTGAGAACGGCAACACTGCTTTTATAAAAACCACTACCGGAGCCAAAATGTGTTTATAAATGCAAAAAATGCCTTTTGTAATTATTTGATGTTCATATTTTGTTGTCGCAAAATTTTTGCAGGACACCTTTTTAATAGCTTACTTAACTGAAAAATATGTAATTTATACCAATTATGTCCTCTTTTCTCCAGATGGGCTTGGCTTTTTTGGCACTACCCACAAGGGAGAATTATAAGGGCTTTTCGATGGTCTAATAATGCCATCTATTATCAGCTCTTCTATTTGTTTTTCCACCTCTTCCCTAAGGTTCGCTGGATAAGGGTATGATTTAGTGTAAACAGGCTCCTGCGTTGTTGTTTTAATTTCCGCGCGGACACTCGTATCGACAGTGCCGCTGTCCGAAACAGTACCGAAAATTCCTGCGTATTTCCTCACAATATCTTCTATATCCTTACCATTAGTAATTTGGGTATTATTTACTTGCCTAACCATTTTTTCTTGTAATTTAAGTTCCACATCATCTAATCGTAGAATATTGTTTTTCCTGTCGATTATAGCTCCCAACTCTTTGAGCGTGTCGTCCCCTATAATACGGTCAAAAGTCCTTAAGTTGGTCAGTATGTAAAAGTCAAGTTTAGCCGTAATGCCTAGGTTTTTGAAAAATTTACCGCTTATTTTGGGAGTTATTACCATCTGCCCGGCAGCTGACTGCACATTAAAGGGTTTATCTAACCTACTTGAGCCTCCTGCAACTCTTTTACAAACGAAATTTTTGTTAGCCCCGGTATCAATTAGGAACTTGAGGACTCCTTTGTCTTTTGTGTGGTACTCTATGTAGGGAAGGCTTGAAGGGCGTCCATCATAAAATTTAGCTCTTCCCCATACTGCTCATCATTAGTCTGTTCGCTTTCTGGTTCAATAATAAACAGTCTTTGTTGTTTTTTTTGGTATGTTTGAAGTATTTTGTGACCTTGTTACGGGCGTATAGCCTGGTCTGTTCATATAGGTAACCATCTGTGAGTGTAGTGATGGATCGACTTCCATCGGGGTTGAAGGTTTCGGCTGTGTAGGCCGTGGAGGTGGTAGTGTTGCTAGGGTTTGTTTGTTATTATATTGGTTCTTAGAATTATATATTTGATTTTTTCGTGAGCATTCAGTTCCTTTGCTGATGTTGGTAATGAAGAATCATTAGTTTTTTTATAATTCGTATTATTGAAGTTTTTCGGGTAAATTGTATGGTTCCTTAGATTTAGATTTTGAATCTCTACGCAGGAAGCGTAGGCTTCCGGTAGTGTTTGTGGCTTTTGGATGATTAACATCCTGGAGAGTTCACCGTGTACCCCCTTATAAAAACGTCGAGTGTCCTATTCCTGTAACTATCTATCAGAGCGCATATAGCTTCCCCTGAATGCACTTGGGCCTTAATCTCATTGGTAATAAGCGAGAGCTGATAATTTATTCCAGCATAGAATTGGTCTATGCTCGTATTTTTCTGGCTTAAATTTGTTAATTTATATTCTAGGGCCCTTAGGTCACGCTTGTCTGCGTAGTGTAAAGAGAGACAAGTCTTAATTTTCTCCCAGTCATCATTGAAAATATTATAAGAGATTAGAGCGGTGTCAGCCGGTCCCCTGATCTTGTTCCTAATGTGCTGCATGATGGCACGGAATATTAGTCTTCCTTTAATTACTTCGTAGTCCTTCAAAATGGACTCCACGCTGTGGATCCCTGAAATATACTGGACGGGATTTCCGTCGAAAAAATGTTAATCTTTTACACAATCTGGCAGTCTCTTCATTTTGCTTAGATCTACCTTTGTCGTTGGGACAGAATATGTGTGGTTATTGATTTGTGGGGGGCTGACCCTGTTTTCTAATTCGCCTATTCTTGTGTTCATAGCCCTTACTTGCTCAATTTGCAAGTTAAGCGCACCAGTCAATTGCGTGATCGCCTCTTGAATAGCTTCCATCTTTAAAGAGTTGCTTTACAATTTGTTGTTTGAGAAACAAGAATTTTGATTTTCAGTTACTTGATAACAATAAACAATTATTCTTAATTTAATGTATAACTTAAAATAAGTAGATGAAATTAGATTGACACTTTCACACGTTATTTGCTTTTATTTAGATTTTGTTAGATTAAATGATATTTGATTACAACAATTGTGACAAGTTCACAAAAACAAAAACACATATACTTGCACTTACAAATAGATGAGGAACAGCATTATCTTTTTTCCCACTTTGGAAGGATTTAAAATGTATCCTTTTAAATATTGTTTTTCTTAACTGATTTTCTGACTATCAGTTTTGTCAAAAACCACTTTGTCTTGTAAGGGTTCAATATTTATCCACTTTTTAAGACTGTCTTTTTCACTTTGTAAGGATTTAAAGTTTATCCTTTTAAATATTGTTTTTCTTAACTGATTTTTTGACTATTAAAATCACTTTTCACGACTTCCTACACAGGTTATTTTCAGAGTTTTATACTTAGATGTTGGGCGCCAGTTACCGTGCGCGATCCAATGGAAAAAACTGTAGTTACCAGATGATCAACAGACTCGACTGAACCTGCACATTTTATTGATTTTCACCTTTCATATTGTTACGGAAAACGGTCGACGTAAATGCATACATATTGATATTAATGCAAACGGTCGACATAAGCACATACATACATACAGATACTAATGCAAACGGTCAGTATAAATGCATACATATTGACATGCATGCAAACATACATATTCTTATACATTACTTTCCCACACTTTTAAGACCGACGTTGATTATTCAACGCTTAAGGCCAATGTCGATCACATAACATAAACCATAACTAAGAATGCCTAGACCAGGTATTTTACTGGTCTCGTGGCATTGAATAAAACGTAAAATCTCTTTACATCGTTTGTTGAAACTTATTTAAAATTACTCTACATGGCGATCCTGCCAGGAGCATTAAAATAAAAGAAGGCTAAAAATAGCAAGTAAAATTGCTGAGAAAGCCACATATAAAATAAATTAAAGGACTATAAATAGCAAATATATTGCTGAAATGTCTTTAAATAAATAAAAAAAAAAAAAAAAAAAAAAAAAAATTTTTTAAAAAAAGTAATTTTTAAACGTTCCCGAGCAACCAACCTCAAAAGATTTGGATGAAATTACGAAGCGAACACCTGACTTTGGCAATCACCATCAGATCCAGTGAAAGTTCCAAAAAACTCGAAAAAAAATTTTACAAAGGAATACAAGGCAAACAAAAGGATATATAACTTGCGGCACCACGAATTAATGGACGAATTCGAGAAGATACTAGAATACTGGAGTCACTACTACAAATCCTTCGATAAACAAACGCAGGAAACAACATCCCAACAACAATCAAACACACCTATATATATTGGCCTTCTACCAATAACAATCGAGGAATACCAGCGGCGTAACAGCTACAAAAAGGCACAAGGGGCAGTAAAAATCCCAGTTCCGATTAAATTTAAAAGGAAGCGAGGCGGAAAAAAGTACGCCCAACGAAGGAAAATTGCTGAACTATACAAGCAAATAAATATGGAGACATCGACAGAAGCAAAAATTCAGCTGAAGCAGGAGATAAGCAGTATAAGGAATCTATAGATGTAACAGTAGTCAATATTTATAAAAATAAAAAATAAAATATATATATATAAAAAACATTTTAACATAATATTTTGGCAACCTAACGGCTGCCTATTGAAGGGCAACAATTGTTGCCGTTTTAGAAATTTAAGTATGGGCGGACAAAATACAAAAATAGCCGACCCAAAAGCTAATGTGGTAAATTCCATAGAAGTTGCCGATCATACAGTTGATTTAGATTCAATTAGGATTATGCTATTACTAATTACCATATGTAGTTGCATAGGATTATTTCTAAGACTTTATTCTACCCATAATAAAATATTAAAAAAAAAATATAAGAGTCGCTCCGACGGCCTTGATATAGTTTAAGAGTTAAAATTTTGCCATGAAATGGGAAGCTATCAGTACAGATTTAACAAAACATAAAATAAATTTTTTAAAATCTTTCAAATGTCTGAGTCAGAATAGAGCTATAAAAAAGGAAACAGTGGTTAGACATATAAATATTTTACAAGACAATTTAAACTACATTAGAGCCATATCAAATGTTTACCAAACAAAATTTACTAGAGAACACAAAGCAATAGTAGGAAAATTGTTTAAAGAACTCAGGGAAAAATTTATTAAAGTTCTATGCAAATTCGAAATTGAACAAGATATTCCTGAAACAACAATCAATCAGATTGATGTAAATTTAGATAGGCTAAACATTTCTGACCACGACAGTACTTTAGATATACCAGAATCCAACATGCCACAATCATTAAACGATTTCCTTTGCAATACTGCAAAACTAATACCACCATTCGATGGAAAACCTGAAAATCTACAAAGTTTTCTTGACTCACTTCAGTTAGTTGATCTAGTCAAAGGAGATCATGAAGAAGCAGCAGTAACCTTAATTAAATCAAGATTAAAAGGTACAGCAAGAAATCTAATCAGTAATGAGAGTACAGTAGCTGCAATTATAGCAAAATTAAAATCAGCAGTCAAAGGTGAATCAGTCGAAGTATTGACTGCAAAAATTTTGAATACCAAACAGTTTAGCAAAACAGCAACAACATTTTGTAACGAGATAGAAGATCTCACTAAATCACTGCAAAACGCGTACATTAATGACGGACTTAATCCAGATTTAGCTAGTTCTTATTCGACAAAAACAGCTATAAAAGCTCTGGTAAAGAATTCCTCAAATGAAAAGGTTAAACTTATAATGGAAGCAGGTACATTCACTAATATGAATGATGCTGTAGCAAAATTCGTGAACAGCTGCACAGAAGCTACTGATAGTAGATCAGTAATGCAGCTGAATAGAAGAAACAATTTCAAAAGATTTCCATCTTTTTCTGGTAACAGAAATCAAAACAGCTATAGAGGAAGAAATAGATATTACAATAACAATAATTCAAGGCCAAACTTTAGAACCAACCAAAATAGAAATTATACCAACAATCAAAATAGGAAGCAAACTAATCGTAACAGCAATAACAACCGTAACTTAAGAGCAGTTGAAGCCCCTCCGGAAAACGGATCAGCTCCCCAGAATGCCCAACTGGGGAATGCTCGCAACAATTAACATCGAAAATTCTTAACATTAACCTAAATTTCAGTAATTACCTTATTATTGAATCTTCATTTAATGAAATACCAAACACTTTTTTGCTTGACACGGGATCAGAAATTTCGATAATTAAAAATACATCAATTACCAATACTAACACTTTTAACAAAAACGCAATATATAAATTAACTGGCATAGGTAAAGGTACAACAAACACTTTAGGTAGTATAAATGCAGATATTTATTTTGACAATATAATAGTGAATCACAATTTTCAAGTAGTAGACGAAAACTTTCCAATCCCATGCGATGGAATAATAGGTATTGATTTTATTAAGCAAAATAATTGCACTTTAGAATACCGAAATAATGGCCAAAGTTTTATTATGATTAGATCTCATTATAACAATCAAAAACAAAAAGTAGAAATATTAGATTCACCAAAAGATAACACAATATCATTACCAGCTAGAGCAGAAGTAATAAGAAGAATTTCAATCAATTCAAATGAAGATGAAGTTCTTATTCCAAACCAAGAACTATCATCTGGAGTATATATAGGAAATACAATAGTAACAATAAGAAACGCCTTTGTACGTATAATTAATACAACAGAAGAAAATTTATTTTTGGAAAATTTCACAATTAGAACAGAAAACCTTAATGGCTACAACGTAGTTAAAATAAGCGAAATACAAAATGACACTAGTGAAAGAAAAAACATAATTTTAAATAAAATTTCTCAAAATTGTCCATTACAACACAAAAAGAAATTGCTTAGCCTTTGTTCAAATTTTACAGACGTTTTCGCTTTAGAAACAGACCCATGTACGTGCAACAACTTTTACAAACAGAAACTCCACTTAAACGACAAAACACCAGTATATATAAAAAATTACAGAACTCCACACAATCATAAAGAGGAAATAAATAAACACATAGAAAAATTAATCAATGACGATATCATTGAACCTTCTGTTTCAGAATATAATAGTCCAATCTTATTAGTTCCCAAAAAGTCAAATACATCAGAGAAAAAATGGAGACTTGTAATAGATTATAGACAAGTCAATAAGCGCTTAGCATCAGATAAATACCCATTACCGAGAATAGATGATATTTTAGACCAACTAGGACGTGCAAAATATTTTTCATGTTTAGACTTATTATCAGGATTTCACCAAATAGAACTAGAAGAAAAATCACGAAATATTACATCATTCTCGTCCGACCAAGGTTCATTCCGATTTAAAAGATTACCTTTTGGTTTAAAAATAGCACCCAACTCATTCCAAAGAATGATGAACATCGCATTCTCAGGTCTAGGCCCAAACAAAACATTCGTATACATGGATGACCTCATAGTCATCGGATGTTCGGAAACGCATATGCTAAACAATTTAAAATCAGTCTTTGAAATTTGTAGAAAAACCAACTTAAAATTACAACCAGATAAATGTCAATTTTTCAATTCAGAAGTAACATTTTTAGGACATAGGTGTACTGATCAAGGAATTTTACCAGATAACTCAAAATATGACAAAATCTTATATTATCCAAAACCAACAAACGCTGATGAATCTAAACGATTCATAGCCTTTGTAAATTACTACAGACGATTTATACCTAATTTCGCTCATCATGCAATACATATCACTAGACTAACAAGAAAAAAAGCACAATTCATATGGACACCAGAATGTGAAAAAGCATTTCACTATTTAAAGAATTCCCTATTATCTCCACAAATACTAAAATATCCTAATTTCGATCAACCCTTTTGCATAACTACGGACGCAAGTAAAATTGCATGCGGCGACGTACTTAGCCAAGATCATAATGGTATACAGTTACCAATAGCTTTCGCATCTAGAACTTTTACAAAAGGAGAAAGTAATAAATCAGTAATAGAACAAGAACTTACAGCAATACATTGGTCAATCAACTTCTTTAAACCATACATTTATGGACGAAAGTTCTTAATACAAAGTGATCACAAACCTCTTACATACCTATTTGCCATGAAAAATCCTTCATCTAAATTAACACGTATGAGATTAGATCTTGAAGAATTCGACTTCGAAGTTGAATATATTAAAGGAAAAGACAATTGCGGAGCTGACGCTTTATCTCGAATTGATTTCGGGCAAAAATACAATAACACCAACTAAAAAAGCAACTAATATAAAAAATATGACATTAAAAGTGTACGAAACAATTACGACACACGAAGTGAAAAAGTTACCAAGCCTAAAACTTATGATAAGGTGCACCTCAAATGAATATAATGAGAAGAATGAAAAATTAAATGAATCCTCTAATTTAATTTTATTCCATGGAAAAAGAAAGATAGTTGAATTCAACGCTAAAGATTTTATTGCTTATGGGAAGATTGAACTAGCTCAATTGTTTCTCAAACTTGAAAAAGTAGTTGGCAATAAAAACTTCAGCAATATAAAAATCGCGATTAATGATAAATTATTTGAGTATGTCGACATTGAGGACTTTAAAAGAATAGGTAATAAAACTCTAGAGAAGGTAACAATAGCGATAACGCCAAAAATAACAACAATCACTTCACCAGCTAAAAAACTGGAAATTTTGACTAAATATCATGATGACCCTGTATTTGGAGGCCACCCAGGTGTCACAAGATTATTATCCAAGCTAAGACGAAAATACTATTGGAAAAATATGATTTCAGACGTGAAATTATATATAAAAAATTGCGAAAAATGTAAACAAAATAAATCTGGTATAAACCATGTAGAACCATTAATTACTACACAAACGCCAGCGAAATCCTTTGAAATTGTACAAATCGACACAGTAGGTCCATTACCTAAGTCATTTAATGGAAATGAATATGCACTAACGATAATTTGCGATTTGACAAAATACTTAATAACTGTAGCTATTCCAAACAAATCAGCTAATCAAGTAGCCAAAGCTATAGTTGAAAACTGTATTTTAATTTATGGCCCCATAAAAACAATTATAACAGATATGGGTACAGAATATAAAAACCAAATTTTCAATGAAATATGCAAACTGCTAAAAATTGAAAATAAAACGTCAACACCATATCCCCATCAAACAGTAGGATCAATAGAACGTAGTCATAGAACTTTTAATGAATACATTAGATCATATATAGCAACAAACAAATTAGATTGGGATCACTGGTTAAAATACTTCACGTATTGTTATAATACGACACCATCAACAACCCATGGTTACACCCCATTCGAACTTGTATATGGAAAAATCCCAGAATCTTACGACTTTATGTTAAAACATACAATAGACCCAGTTTATAATATAGATGATTATCACACAGAACTGAAATTCAAATTACAAACAGCTCAAAAACGAGCAGCAGAATTAATAGAAAAATCAAAAAGAATTGCGAAACAGAATTATGACAAGAAATCAAATCCTCAAACAATTCTAATAAATGATATGGTCTACCTAAAAAATGAAGCTAGCCATAAACTTGATAGCATATACGAAGGCCCATACAAAGTAATCGAAACAGATTATTTAGGAAATTGTAAAATAAAGAAAAATTCAAAAGAAATGATTGTACACAAAAATCGATTAAAATTAGCTTAACTAAATTTAGTATAATTTAATCTTTTTATAAGAAACCATTCAATCTTTAATATTATAACTATGAAATATGTCAAAACAAAAAAAATGTATTATTAATTCCATAACTTCATAATAACATAATTAACTAGATTTATCCGGTACCGATAAAATCATAAGAAATAAATATATCAGATAGATTTTAAATACATATAACTATAAGAAAATTACTTCATACATATATATATAAAAAAAAAAAAAAAAAAAAAAAAAAATTTTACTAATTATACTTGAAGATTTTTTTTTTTTTTTTTTCCCAAAAAGGGAGGTGTTACGGAAAACGGTCGACGTAAATGCATACATATTGATATTAATGCAAACGGTCGACATAAGCACATACATACAGATACTAATGCAAACCGTCAGGATAAATGCATACATATTGACATGCATGCAAACATACATATTCTTATACATTACTTTCCCACACTTTTGAGACCGACGTAGATTATTCAACGCTTAAGGCCAATGTCGATCACATAACATAAACCATAACTAAGAATATCAAGGCACTTGATACGCACTAAGCGCTAACATTCAAGTGTGCAACTGTCTCGGTTATTTAAAACCCAGACTGAATTAAATGCATTTCTTTACACCAAAATAATATGCCAATGACATTTGAGACCTGTGGGTTCGTACCGTTTTCCATCAACGCCTCAAGCACAGCGATCGCATGATTAGACATTTTCCCACCAAATGCGATCGCTGGGCTGACTTAGTTTAGCTATAAATACATTAAGAAAAATATGATTAAGACAGTTTTTGTAACGTCAAGTGAGAACGCCTAGACCAGGTATTTTACTGGTCTCGTGGCATTGAATAAAACGTAAAATCTCTTTACATCGTTTGTTGAAACTTATTTAAAATTACTCTACAATATTACATTTTTGCTTACATTGCTAAATTAACCTACGGCTTAAAATTACTTAATATTATTTGTCTCACAAATACAATTTTGGATAACTGCTTATAATGCAATTTACTACTTTGTTTATTTCACAGTACAATTTTGGATTATTGCTTATAGTGCAATTTACTACCTTTGTTTATTTCACAATACAATTTTGGAGTATTGCTTATAGTGCAATTTACTGCAACTGTCTTTTGATGGTTCGCGTTTCGGCGCGATCACTTCCACTCACAATAACATACGTGACTTTGTTGTTGTTGAGTTATTGCTGACCGGCTATTGTGCAACTAAATGTTTGGTTGTGCTAACTTGCATGTACAGTAGGTAAAACTCGCATTATTACACCATCTCATATGAACAAAGATCAATCATTTTTTCAAATGTATCTTAAAAAAATATATTTATTTCACAGGAAAATCAATAATAGTAAAGTTCAATAACAAAAACGTAGAAAATAATGCATTGTATTTAAAAAAAATATATATATATGAAAATTCAATTCGTATTAGTACACCCACATTTACAGATTAATTGTGAAGAATTAGCAATTTTTTTGTTGTTATTATTCTCGTTGCTTTTAAAGCATCAGATTATCTTTGCGGCATAGACTCCACGAACTTTTTTGTGAGATATGTGGAAATTTTCCTACATTCAAGTTTAAGAACTTTTTTCACTAATTTGTAATCGGGCTTTGGGGTGGTTGGGATTGTTATCCTTCTGAAATATAAATATGTATAATATTTACGAAGATTCCTTTTTAAATATGTGAAGTTATTGCTTAGCAGTCATGTTGCCATCAATAAAGTGATGTTTCTTTTTTTTTAATAAAATAAAAAAATATTATAAAAATAATTTTCTAAGTCAGTAACAAACAATTTCGTTGTAAGAATATACTGCTATTTTAAGAGAAATAACATATTTTGAGTTAAATTGTTTTTATAAAAAGCTTTTCAGTGTTTTTTTTTTAACATTTTAATGATATTAAATTCGTATAAATATTTTAATGTCAGTTTTGCATTTGTAACTAAACAAATAAGAAAAGCTAAATGCGGGCAAAGCCGATTTTTATATACCCTCCCGATGTAGTTTTGTTCCGTTATATGGAAGTTGGGCGTGGTTATAGTTGATTTCAAAATTTGTTGACGGTGATGCTAGTGATTTCAAGGACAATATATTCACCAAATTTTGTGACGATAACTAACATTGTTAATGAGATACGGCAACTTTTCCATAAGTGGGCGTGGCAACGCTGATTTTTCAAAATTTCATTTATACCTAATTTCTTAGATCAAAATCGCTCCAAATACCATATTTCAGTCAATGTTATATGGGAGGTGGGCTAGGTTATGGTCCGATTTCAAAACGATGATAACTGTGCTATTGAGGAAAATTTGTTCACCAAATTTCGTGATGATGCCTTGCACCGTTATTGAGATACAGACATAATTTCCCAAGTGGGCGTGGCAGCGCCCATTTTACAAAATTACATACATAAATACCTAATTTATTAGTTCAAAATCGCTCCAAGTACCAAATTTCACTCAACTTGCTTTAATGGATACCGAAAAAACCGAGTTTTTGCATTTTTCAAAATCTTCGTTGATATATCTTAATTTTTACTCAAGTTATTGTAACCACAGACAGACGGACGGACAGACTGTCAGGGCTAAGTCGATTCCTCTTTTCATTCTGATCATTTTAGTATATATATGTCTATATCTATCTCGATTATTTTATGCTGTTACAAACAACCCTTATGCGAACAAAGTTATAATATCCTTGTGTACAAGTACGCTCGGTGTAAAAAATAAGGAACAGAAACCATCCCAGATACGGATAGTTACCGGCAAAGTGAATATTTATGTCGTTTTAATATGATTGTGGAAATCGCTAGCATGACATTTGTACATATGTATGTATATGTGTGCCACCCGTAGTTTAGTATACAAACGAGACAAAAACGGCAAAACTGTATTTTCCTTTGTAACTGGTTGGAAAGCTAAACGAGAAAAGAAATAAAAAAACTTTAATTATGCCGCAAATCGTAATGCACATATGCATATGTATGTATAAGTTAAAGATTTACTTTTACTTTTAAATAAAAAAAATCTTTTTTAAGGTCAGCACGACCTTTACAAATGAGCTTTATTTAATAACTAAATTTATAATTGTACTTAATCTAAAAGCTTAACTAAATGCACCGGGCAATTACATTTGAATTCCACGAATTCGCCAATTTCGGTTCCGCGTGTGCTAAATCAGCGTCTGGGCTATGGTGTGGAAAAAGTTGTGCAATTGGAGTTCCATTTCCGCTCTACCTGTGTTGCTGACGGTTTATATTATTATTTTGGCACTGTTTACATATGCTAGGTTAACACTTCCCCTCTTTAAAACGTTCGTCCTCGAGCGTTGTCAAAAATAAGGTAAGTTGTTGAAATTAATGTATGTGGTATCATTAGATAAATCTTTGAATTGATTTATGCTGTGATTTGTGGGTGGGATCTGGATAGCATCGCGATTTGATAGAATGATCATCAACGGCTCCAAGCAGCTGTTGGATATTGTTGTTGCCTTTAGAATATTTATCATTCGAATGTTGTTTATGTGAAATTCTTTCAAAGCTTCCAGGGAGAGTAACTCAATTCGATTTTCCTTAATCGGTGCGGGTTGCAGGACAGCTGGGATAGCGGGAGATGGTATTGAGTCGTAATTAATATAGGTTTGGTTATTTATTTTTAGCGTTGAATTGTGTAAGTTGCGTTCCTGTCAAATTTGTGATCGCTCCATCAGCATCTATTTGTCCTTTATAGTTATTGAGCAGTAAAATACCAGTTTTTATTTCATCGATTTGTGGAATGTGGTGCCCGTTACTCTTGCTGCAAGTTGAATTAGAACTATTAATAATTCTAGGCATAAAAGTGTTATTACTTATATTAACTACTTGATTTTGTTTACATATTTCTTTATTTCCTTTTAATATTTTATCATATTCAATATCTATTATAGTTTTATCTGATTTGAAAACAGGTCTTATAATATTTTTTTGAAAATTTTCTTTAAAAGCCAATGGTATCTTTACCAAGTAAAAAATTGTCATATTTTTGCTTACAATATTAATATTTGAAAATTCTAATGCTTCTTCTGCATTTCTAAATGGAATTTCGTCATTTTCTAGCTTTTCTAAAGCAATTTCAATTTCATTTTTATTTAACCTCAATGTATTCACAATATCTTTTTTCGCCCATTGTATTTATGGCGTACTTAACGTTAATTAATTCTTCTTTTATTAATCTTATTCTATTTTGCAAATAAGTAATTGTTTCATTTTCAACATATGTATCCTTTCTTATATTGTTAAGAAATTTATTTACTATTCTAGTAAAGTTATTTAGTTTATCATTAAAAATTCCATTAATTAGTACTTGCTTATTATTATTGTTATAAATTTCATTTAAGTTATTGTATATTATCTCCAGATCTTCGTGATCAGGGGATCTGGCGATGAATTTCCAAGCCGTGCCTAAAATATTTATTGATATTTTAGACCGGTTTTCAATTGGTTTGATTGTGTCTAGGATTTGGAGGTTTGGGTAATTCGTGCTTTAGGATAGGATAAAGGATATTGTCTTAAGGTAAGAAATTGTTCGTATTTGTTAAGAGCTATTACATGTATTAGCCTGAAGGCTCCGTTCTGGATTTTTCCTAGTCCGTCGTTTATAGTGACTACTTGTGCCGTGGAGTAGTCGTAAATGTCTATTGTCGCAGTGGCGGAGGAGATTAAAAATAAAAGTTAATTTTGATTTTTGATATTACTTTTATGGACAATTTTTCCTGATTCTGTTAAAGTGGTAGAATTTTTGTCTTCCTTTACTATTTCTTTTTTGAATTTGGGAGAAATTTTTGTACCTAATCTTTTATTTATTTTAACATAAATGAATTCTCTTGGTGGTAAATTTTTATAGGATTACTTTTTTGATGTGATATGTAAGATCTTTTAACTGTTTAGTTCTCAATTCCGAGATATTTTCTTCCCTTGCTTTTTGGAATTGGCTTGGGTCCGTGGAGACTCTTCTCCCGAAAAATACCTCTATTGGTTTTTTGTTTGTGGTAGAGTGAGTCGTAAAATTGTATTCGTATACGGAATTGTCAAGGAGTTCGGCGAATGAAGTGCAATTACGTTCGGCTTTTAAATAAGGCATTATTTCCGTGAGTATTGAGTGAAATCGTTCCACTTGACCATTAACGGAACTTGAATAAGGAATTCGCCCCGGTCTTGAAACCTTCTGTAAGCCGCCATACTTTCTGAAAAAATTTACGGGCGCTTTTCCTGTCGGCCAGCATCTCAAGCTCTTCGCACTCACGCATTTCGACCTCTCTTTGTTTTTCTCATGAAAAATGCGTCTTGCTTCCTTCTTCAACTCATGATAACGCTTCCGCACAGCTCGCTTTGCGCCCGATCGCAGTGTGGCTCTGTAGGCAGCGTCTTTACGTTCCGTAGCGGCGCGGCATTCCTCGTCATACCAGTTGCTCTTTCGGACTCGCTGAAATCCGATGGATTCTTCAGCGGCGGTATGTAGAAAGCGAGAA
Source organism: Philophylla caesio (assembly GCA_963971545.1). Taxonomy (NCBI): domain Eukaryota; kingdom Metazoa; phylum Arthropoda; class Insecta; order Diptera; family Tephritidae; genus Philophylla; species Philophylla caesio. The sequence continues at coordinate 236,087 of CAXASM010000035.1, forward strand.
ATATGGTTCCACTGCTCGGAAATATCGTTCTGTTGATTATTGCTCTCAGAGAGCAGGAGTGCAAGTCGAGTGGCGAAGTGGGTGGCTGTCTGTTGCGATTGCAGCTTTCCGACGTCGAGCTTTCCTTGTGTCCGTTTGTGTTCGCTTTTTGCTGCACAGAGGCGCGTGCGGATCTTAGCTGCCACAAGAAAATGATCCGAGTCGATGTGGGCTCCTCGGTTCGTGCGCACATTTAGGACACTGGAAGCATGCCTTCGGTCTATCACAACGTGGTCGATTTGGTTTCGTGTCTTACCATCTAGAGACAGCCACGTAGCCTGGTGAATCTTCTTATGCTGGAACCTGGTACTACAGACTACCATGTTTCGGGCCCCGGCGAAGTCGATCAGTCTCATTCCGTTATCGGACGTTTCGTTGTGGAGACTGAATCTTCCGACTGTAGAACCAAAGATACCCTCCTTGCCCAACTTGACATTAAAATTGCCAAGCACGATTTTTATATCGTGGTGGGGGCACCGCTCATACGTGCGGCCTTCGTTCTTCTCTTCCGTCGGGGCGTGGGCGCAAATCAGGGAGATGTTGAAGAATCTCCCCTTGATGCGGATTGTGGCGAGACGTTCGTACACCGGAGTGAACGACAGTACTTTACGGCGCAGTCTCTCTCCCACCACAAATCCGACAACAAATTTGCGCTCCTTTACATGGCAGCTGTAGTAGATGTCGCAAGGGCCTATCGATTTTTTCCCTTGCCCCGTCCATCGCATCTCTTGGATGGCGGTGATGTCAGCCTTCGCTCTGCTGAGGACATCAACCAGCCGGGCAGAAGCACCTTCCCAATTAAGGGTCCGGACATTCCAGGTGCATGCCCTCAAATCGTTGTCCCTAATACCTTTGCCGGGGTCGTCTGGCTTTATTTTCCTTTTAATTAGAAGTTGTTTTTTACGTGGCGGGTTCCAAGATCTGCGCATAACCCATTGCTGGGGGTGAAAAAATTTAAGTCTGTTTATACAGCGAGCCGCTTGCTCCAAGACAGACACGCGCTTGCAGCCGCACCTCCTGGTGAACAGACGCTGCGGACTTCAGTGGACCCTTAAACCGAATATGTCGGAGTGGCTCCACTAAAGCTGCCACTCTATTAGCCGTGACCCATGGCTCCACGCGGGTTGGTTACCGTACCTCGCACATGGGTTGCTCACGTTGCCCAGGGTGCACGAACGTGGACGTTACAGTAGAGATTGAGTACAGCCGTGCAACTGTAACCGCATAGCCAGAAGCACCACTGTACCCCATTGCACCCACTATCAAATACCCTGTACAAAAAAATCATACATAAACTGCAAGCAACAACACCGCTCCAATAATAAAAATTGACCCACAGGAAATTTTTATACATAAAACAATGAATAAACGCTCTTTCCGCGAAGAAACAGAAGCAATAAACAACATGCACAGAGAAACCAAAACGCTTACCGAAAATTTAGAAGAAGCTATACTAAAAAAAAACAAACAATAAAATCTGTTGAACAGAATACACAATACACTAACAATCGCACTGATAATTCAAGCACTATTCCCAAACCGACTCACTCAATCCCCAACAACAACATTTTCTCCACAGAAAAGCAATATTCACCTCATAATGATTCTCTATCAATTCAATACTCCCACACTCCAAACTCCACAAGAATCTCATCAAATAACCATTCAACTCACATCATACCAAATATCACTTAAGATTTATCTTCTATTAATACATCTCTACTAAATGAAATACTAAACAATTCTCTAACACGTAATACCCAATCACTTCCATATGTATACCAAAAATGACATTAGCTCCAGCTCGTCTTCCAAGAGGGGAGTAGCTCTACTAATAAGTAACGCTTTGGAACATTATGTTATCGATGCAAATACTAGCCATATCTGCTAAAATCAAGTCCATCATTACATTTGTAGTAGTTTCCATCTACATATGTATCTCGCACAGATATTATATCCGAACAAGACCTACACAAACTTATCACTAGTTTCAATGAACCAATTCTACTTCTTTGTGACTTCAATGCGTAGAGCCTCCTTTGGCGGTCTCCTTCATTTAATACAAGAGAAAGAACCATTTCCAAATTTATTCAAAACAGCAATTTAAGCCTTTTGAACGATGGCTCACCAACACACTACTCAACGCATCAAACATTAACTCACATAGTCCTTATCATTTGCAGTCCTCCTTTAAACATCGCCTCTGCATGGGTTGTAGCCGATGAACCACACGGAAGCGACCACCTGCCAATTAAACTTTTCTGTTCTACCAGCCTGCCAAACCAAACTAAACTTCCCAAATATATACTAGATCTTGCTAAATGGGATACCTACCAAACAACTATCAACCAACTCTTCAGCAATATCACTCTAGACCCTTTAAATACCAATAAGTCAGCAGCAATTGTTCAAAAGAAAATACATCAAAGCGCTAAGTCGACAAGCCCAGTTACCAGCTCAAGCTATAGCAATCGAACCATCTATTGGTGGAATGAAAATTTAAGTTCTCTCAAGCATAAAAAATGCCTATTATGGAAAGTATTCAGACAACATCCCACTCAAGAAAATTGTATTCCATATAAAAGAGCCAATGCAATTTTTCAAAGAGAGGCCAAAATTTCAAAACGAACCAATTCCATAGAGTTTACAAAAGAAATTAACTATAAAGTGTCTACCAAAATTCTCTGGAACTAAGTTAACACACTTAATGGCCAAAAAACATCAAATTCAATCCATGTAATCAAAAATTCCAAAGGATACGCGATCTCAGAATCATTGCAAATTTTTTGGCAAAATCTTGGTCTGACCACGCCAAAGGTACAAACTTTCCCAGAGAGTTTAGACATAAAAAATCTAAATACATAGGGCCAGTACATATAAGCTACCCACTAAGCAAACAATCCAAATAAATAGAAACCCCGTTTTCACCGCTCGAGCTCAGCGAATGATTTTCAAAATAAAAAGGAAAAACTCCCAGAATTGATAACATCCTCGGCAAATCGAAATTATGCGAACTTTATAACATAATTTTCTCTACCTCCGTTATCCCTCAACAATGGAAAACTACCCTTATTATAACAATCCCTGAACCCAATAAGCCGAAAGACAATATAGCAGGATATCGGCCTATATCTCTGATATCATGCTTATCAAAAGTCTTGGAAAAAATTATAGCTCGCAGATTAATGTGGTTTTTGGGAAATAGAAAGCTTCTTTCAGATAACCAAACAGCCTTTAAACAGGGTTGCAGCACTATCAATGCTCTTCTTACTGTCGATGATCATATAGCAAATACTATTTCTTCTAGAAGCCACATTTCTCTGCTCTAGCTAGATATGGAAAGAGCCTTTGATAGAGTGGAATCCACTCAATAGTCGAACAATTAATGTCCTGGAATGTCGGTCCATTATCCGTAACACTTTTCTTAATTGAGTTCAATCGACTCAACGTAATTATTCAAGAAACTACATTTTTTAAACATGTTATAAAGGGTGTATTTTTTAGAGGTTTGTTTTTCGAATAGAGATAAAACTGGCATTTTGTGGTCAAATGTGGCAACTCTAATGTCATTTATGTTCAGTTTGGTTTGCCATTTCATCATGAACAGGTTGACAAAAGAACAACGCTTGCAAATCGTGCAAATTTATTTCGAAAGTAATGGTTCAGTTCGCGAAGTTTACCGTGAGTTCAGTGTTCAGTGATGAGGCTCATTTTTGGTTGAATGGCTACGTCAACACGCAAAATTGCCGCATTTGGAGTGAAGAGAATCCACATGAGACCCTTGAAACGCCATTACATCCACAAAAACTGACTGTTTGGTGTGCTCTATGGGCTGGTGGAGTCATTGGGCCATACTTCTTCCGCAATAATGCTGAAGAGGCAGTTACCGTTAATGGAGACCGGTATAGAGCCATGATAACCGACTATTTTGTTCCCGAATTGGATGGCATGAATGTGGATGAGTTGTGGTTCCAACAAGACGGCGCTACATGCCACACAGCGCACGTCACAATCGATTTATTGAAGGAAACATTCGCTGAGCGCATAATTTCGCGGAATGGACCTGTCAATTGGCCACCAAGATCGTGTGATTTGACACCATTGGATTATTTTCTTTGGGGATATGTGAAGTCGCTCGTCTACACCAACAAACCAGAAACGTTAGGGGAATTGGAAGCCAACATTCGTGGCGTTATTGCCGACATACGGCCCCATATGCTCGAAAAAGTGGTTGAAAATTGGACCTGTATAATTGGCTTTATTCGAGCCAGCCGCGGCGGCCACATGCCCGAAATCATATTTAAGCATTAATGGCATAAAATTATCCTTCCAATAAAGCCAAATTGATGGACCTTAAAACGATTTTCTTGTGTTTTATTTCAATTCGAAGTTCTATACCCCTAAAAAAAACACCCGTTAGATGCAGATGACTTATTTATATTTGCTAAGGTCAAAAACAAACCATATTTTTATAACCAATTAAATAATTTTTTTTTTTTTTTTTTATTTATGAAAGTTGTACTTACAGTTAAAACTTAATTACAACAAATAGGGAATCTATGGCTGCGTCGGCCTTAAGCTTAAGATTACTTAGTTGTAATAAATTAGAACAAGAGTTATGAGCTATATCTAGGTTTTTAGATTTTAGTTAGATTTTGTCGTATATATTGGAATATTTCAAATAGCTAATGAAGGTTTTAAGATTATCTAAGGTTGGGTTTGTAAGAAGATCCATTGGTTTTCTATTGGGTAGAGATCTTTTATACTAGTTGAAAAATGGGCATTCGTCTTAAATGTGTTCCATGTTAATTGGTGATCTATTGCAGTAGCTGCATATATTGGTCCCGATTTTATCTGTTAAATGTCGGTTTGTCAAAATGCTGTGTCCTAGTCGTATTCTTGTAATCTTGATCAGGTCTTTTCTTGTTAGTTTGGAGTTGTCGTCGATTTTGGAGATTTCGTTGGTAGTTAATTTTTTTGGGTTTATTTTTTTATACCAAATGTAAGATTTGTCGTATGTACTATTTTTTTGAGTGTAAATAGTTTTTTGACGTATCTTTGTATGTCGCTGGCTAGATTATTGTTGGACATTATTGGGATACCATAATGATTGGCATGGCTGATAATTCTATTTATTGCTGATGGGATAGTTTTGAACCTTTTGGATTTACGAATGTTTTCCGTTAGCTTGGATAGAGGGGATTGATCATATGAATTAATTGCTTTACATTGTTTTACGGTGATGAGCTCTCGGCCTAAGATTATTGGGGTCAAAGGTCAGGTTATGTATGGATGTAGTGCGGTAGGCGCCAATTGCGGATCTTATGGCAGCATTTAATAGGGTATTTAATTTGTTAATTACTGATTTGGGAGAGTATCCAAAGAGATTGGGATCTAATTTAATTTTAGAAACCATTAGTGCTTTGACTGCAGAGATCAGTGAAGCAGGGTTGCAGTTGTAGTTTTGGTTAAAAGACATTTTATTATGTTATGCCGTTTGTTTAATGAGGCTAATCGATGTTGTATGTGCGTATTCCAATTATATCTTTTATTAAATGTAATACCTAGGATCTTAAGATTTTCAACGGTGTTTATTACCAAATTGTTCGAACATATTTCCGTGCGGCAGTTATGTTTTCTGCAAACGTGGATGTGTTTGCATTTTTCCACAGAAAGCTCTGCGCCTGAATAGTCACACCATTTTGAGATTTCATTGTGTACGTGATTTAGGTTTAATTTTATGTGTTTGCATTTATTAAGTTTTTTTATCAATATAAAGCAAGGATCCATTTTAACGTTAAATTTAACCGTTCCGAAATGTTTTCTCTTGTTTCGGTTGAAACATTTCAGAATATTATCGTTAAAGCAATTATCATAATAAATTTCATAACGTTTTTAACCGAAACGAAACGCTGGCGTTAACGTTAAAACGTTAAGATAAACGATAAGAAAAACGCTGGAAATTCACTCGTCGCAAACAGAAGCGCAAACAGAAGCGTTGCATACTTTTAGGCACATTAAAATTAACGAAAACGGAAATTTTATAACGTTGCAACATTAACGATTTGATTTCGTTTTGATAACATGGCGCCGAAACGCAACAAACTCATTTCGTTAAGTTAATTTTGCTCGTTAACAAAACAAAATGGTATCGTTTCGTTTGTTGCAGCCCTGATATAAAGTCATCTGCGTAAGCCAGGAAGTCCAGCTCTTTATGTAAGGAGAGGGTACCACAAAGTTTGTTGTAAGCAATTAAAAAAATAATAACTGATAGGGGGGAGCCTTGTGGGATGCCGTTTTGAAGTGGGTAGGATTGTGATAAATATTGACAGAAACTTACTCAATTTTTTCGGTTTGTCATAAACTGTTTAACATAATTAAATATTTTTGGACCGATTTTCCATAGCATTAGTTGATCAAGAACTGTATGTACGCCGATCTTGTCGAAGGCTTTAGAAAAGTCAAGCGATATGATGGATATGTGTTTTTTAAAATGAAGGGAGTGCGCGATCTGATAGTCTAAGTAAATAAGAGAATCAGACACCGATTTCCCTTTCCTAAATCCGATTTGATGACTATGAAGTAGTTTATTAGTTGTAATAAACCACCATAACCTATTTGCTACAATCTTGTCTAAAACCTTTGCGCAGCAAGGGTTTAATGAAATGGGTCTGTAAGAGTCAATAGCGGGTTTGTCTAAATTCGGTATTGGGATGTGGATTACTAGGCTATTTTTGTAGATTTGAGGGAGGTAGTTGTCGAGGATGCTGTTGTAGAAAAGGATTCGCAGCTTGACGGGACTTGAGGTGTTTTTTATCATTGGGTACGATATTCTATCGATTCCAGGGGTGTGTCTTTTCAGTTTGGACAACGCCATGGAAAGCTCAATCGGAGTGATTTTGCTTTCAATGTGATGTGCGGCTTTATCTATGATAAAATTGAATGTTGTGAACACAGACCGTTGTTTGTTCTGAAGGAAAGAGGTCTGATGCCTTTGACCAGTGTTGTACGAATAAATTGGCAATAGCCAGTTGATCGGTTATAGCGCTTTGTATATTGCCTTGGTTTTTGATACAGTGCATCGTTGGGAAACATTTAAGTCCACAGAATCGTCGAATAGTTGCCCGCACTTGTCCAGTGGGACTCCTAGGGTTAATATTCGAGGTAAATTCGTTCATTGACTTAGATTTTGAAGATTTAAGTTCTTTCTTAAAAAGGTGATTTGTTTTTTATATTTTATAATGTTTTTTAAAGATATGTTTCTTTTAAGCACATTCCAACATCGATTTCTATCCGTTTTTAGTTTTTGGAGTTCTTTGTTCCACCACAGAACTGATTTTTTTTTCAGTGTACAAAGTTTGGACAATGGAGTGTGTAGCACTATGTAGAATTATTCTCTGAATGTTAGCAGCTTCTTTATTAATGTTTGAACTACTGGGTTTGTTTGAACTCATTTCGTTTGACATGGAGTTGAATTTCTCCCAGTCAGCTTTGTTGATATTAAACTTAGGTCGCTTTATATTCGGTATGGGATTTTGGTTGGGGAAAGGAGAAATAATTAAGTAAAGTGATCACTGCCTGAGAGATTGTCTGCAATTTTCCATTCGCTTTGTATGGCTATGTTAGGAGATGAGAGCGTCAAATCAACATGTGTGAAGGTGTGGTGTGTTGTGTAGTGCGTGGGGCGGCCGTCATTCAAGAGAGTGAGTGATGACTGTGCGATAAATTTGGAGACTGTGTTTCCTCTCTTATTGCTTTTAGGCAATCTTCAGCTAGCATGCCAGCTGTTAAAGTGCCCGAGATGAAGTGTGGAAGTTGTGTTGTGTTTAGGGTGTCTTGGAGGTCTTTTAAACCGAATGGTATGTGAGGGGAGATGTATACTGAGCTGTTCAAGAATTTTATTTTAGATTGAATGGTAACAGTTATAATATCGAACTTGTTGGTTGTTGTGTTGGAAACTTGGTGTTGTATGGAATTATGTATTAATGTGGCAGACCCGGCAAATGAATTACGAGGGTTAGCTGATCGGTAAATTTTGAAGTTTATAGGGGTAGGTATTATCATGTTGTCGTGTAGATGAGTCTCTTGTGGTTTAATTTTTTTAATAAGCAATTGCAATTCGTTATAGTTGTTTAAGTAACCTCTTATGTTCCACTGTGAAACTTTTGTTAGTTATTAGTTGTTAGTATTGGGTGGGTTACAAAGAGGAAAATATATTATATGTTACAAATAATGTATGGTATAATATGCTTGTATTTATTCGAATGGGTCAGAGTACTCGATGTCAGATCTCTTACTATTAGCTGTAGTTTTGGGTATTCTGTTGGGTGGTGTGGTGAATATCGAATGATGGTTTTCGCTCCTGTTGTGTTGCTATGGCAGAATAGCTGGAGTTGTTGTATTGATGACGTTCTCTGTAGATAGCTTTAGCAGTTTTGTTGTCAACATTTGATGTAACCTTTATAGCTTGTATTTCTTTTACTCTTAAAAATATAAGGCATCTTCTGTCTAAAGCGTTATGATTTGTGTCTGTCTCTTTACATAATTCGTTGTTTTCTTCATCGAGGTGGTAGTGATTTGCGCAGTTAGAGCAAGCTCTTTGAGCTATACAGAAATTAGCAAGATGATTATATTTTAAGCAGTTCTTACAGCGCATAGGGAGCGGGATGTATGGTCGAATCGGAATTCTTAGATAGTCAATGTTTATTTTATTCGGCAATGAAGATGAGGCAAATGTTATAATTATGAGTCCTGTTTCTTTTAGTTGATTGTCTATTTTTTGTAAATTTTTTTTACTTCATACACGTTTTGGGAGGCGAGTTCTTCGAGAATTTCTTTTTCAGGGATATCTCTTAGATCATTGCAGTATATAATTTCCTTAGAATAATTAAGTGTTGGGTGTAAAGCAATGCTCACTGTAATGGTATTTGATAAGGCTGTTAAAGTGCAAAGCTTGTGCGATTGTTTGCTGTTTTTGGTTTGTATTAGTATTTGACCACTTCTTATTTTTTTGCACAGTTCGATTTCGCCGCACGTTCCGTCAATCGCTTTTTTAATTAGAAAGGGAGAGACACTGGAAAGGTTCTCGGAGTTATTTGTACGTGTCATTGTTAAGTATATTGGACTTTCTGATGTTATATTCAAAGTTATTGAATTATCCCATTGGAGTGATGGGATATTCGGTGGTTTCATTAAGTAGTCTGGCGGTTCGTTCATGTTGGCTTAATACGGTTTTATGCCGAACTATTTTAATGGAGTATTAGTAAATACTATATTAGGGAGTGGTTTTTGTATGATTGGAATTTTGAAACTTAAATGAGTATCACTTCTCAATTCACTTCTTTGTTTGTGTTTTTCGGACTTTTGTTTATTGTCGGTTAGTATACGTAAATGTCTTCAGAAATTAGAACGTCTGTTCGCTTTGAGGATGGAACGCATACTGAATTAAATAAATTAATAGATAAAATCTCTTTATGGTGCCAAACCAGTAACCAGTGGAGCAAAAATATCTTAATGAAAAGTCTTAGCAATCACAAACTGGAATGTAACACAAACTCTCTTGTCACAATAGTCAGGGCAATAATACTATCGAAAATTGACTACGGTCTCCCGATATATATTGATCTACTTCTAAAAACAATATGTCAAAAGTGACATCATTATCAATCAGCAGCTCGTTTAGCCATTGGAGCTTTTCGAACAACACCAACAATAAATATTTTGACTGAAGCCAAAACAACATAAAAGATCTATTGAAAAGAAAGCGCCAAAGCAGAAAACCATCTGCTTTAGAAACCATTACAAAACTTGCTAAAGAACTTAATATTAGCAATAACACCAGCTCTACATATAAGAGACTTTTCCCCCTTGGATGTTTTCGAAAAACTCAGTTGACCTATCCCTGATGAAATACAAAAAAGAAAATACAGCCGCTCCAGTTTTTCTACAGGAGTTTTTACATATTTCGAACATTCACACGGGTTGGAATATTTTATATACAGATGCTTCAAAAACAGTGAAGTTGTTGGATTCAGCGTTGTCAACAAAGACTCGGCTATAATCGCAAGCTTACTTTCTTCAAACGCTTCGGTCTTTACGGCAGAGGCAACTGCAATCCTCCATGCTTGCCGAATGGCTAAAAAGATGGAGGCTGTGTCAGAGACACGGCCATTAAGTTTAACGTAGAATACGCCATCCGATAAGACAGAAAACATATGTATAATGATAATTTATAATGATTAATAATGCAAGCAAATGAATTTCTTTATTTGATAGTTACTTTTGATGATATACATAAGCTTATGATAGGAAAATAGGATAAAAATGTTTTTAAATTATCAATTAAATTTCTCGCAAAAACGAAGTCAATGGTAGTTATCAATAGTAAAGATAAATGATAAATAACAGACCCAAATCTATTTGATTATTTGAAAGTTACTTTTGAGAATATAGGCTTATGATGGGAAAAATAGGATAAATATGATTTAAATTAACATTTAAATTTCTCGCAAAAACTAAGTCAATGGTTGTGTTATCAATAGTTGTGGGAGCATCATTACGAATATAATCCAAATTAAACGTATCGCTCATAAATTTCGCTAATCTAGTATTTGAAGTGATTTCTGTGTTAAAATCACCACCAATAAGCAGTAGTTGGCAGCGCTTTCTCTGCCTTTACTCTACTTCAATTTTCCCGCCTAAAATTATGCAATAAAATAAACGTCTATTCACGCTACAAACTACTACTACACACTCAACCAAACACCACACACATATTTGTGTGCATGTGTTTATACAATTTTCATTTGAGAAATTTAAATATTAGGAAGATATCAACCAACATGAAATGTATGTCAAACGAAAGCTAACATCTTCATTTGACTACAAAAAAATTTTTAAAAAAAGTTACCGAGCCGTTTCCTTATAATTAAAGAAATAGAGATTACAACAATAAAAACCTGACATGGGTGCCCATACCGTAAGGTAAGACGTATTCTACGCCAAAAATAAAGAGAAAAGTTCATTATATACTTGGACTCACTATCATCGCTCCTAGCTGTTTTAAAAATCAACCACACCAATTCAACAATATGTCAATTTCGTGATATATTAATCGAAAATCAAGAAAAAATTAAATTCTTTGGGTCCCAAGTCACATTGGAATACATGGAAATACACTCGCAGACAGCGCAGCTAACCTTGCAACAAAATCGCCACTTGTGCTTTACGACGCCCTTAGCAAAACAGATTTTAAAAAAGCAGAATTCAAGCGCTATTAAAACTTAGCAGAATAGTTCTGGACAGGATACTCCCACTGCTATAAGACAATCAACCCAATGCGTTGTCCACCAATCTTCCCAACCGACATTCCCAGAAAACAAGCTGGTGTCTCCTTATCTGAGCTTTCGGTAAGTATATCGGTGTACTGTATAATTTTTCTGTCCGTGACTGGAGTACTTGCATGCATGGTATCATCTGTTGTTGGCGTTGGAGTTGGTTTCGGGTGTTTGACTGTTGTTGTGCTGTATGATGTTTGTTGGTTGCTTTGGGTATTCTGTTGGGTGGTGTGGTGAATATCGAATGATGGTTTTCGCTCCTGTTGTGTTGCTATGGCAGAATAGCTGGAGTTGTTGTATTGATGACGTTCTCTGTAGATAGCTTTAGCAGTTTTGTTGTCAACATTTGATGTAACCTTTATAGCTTGTATTTCTTTTACTCTTAAAAATATAAGGCATCTTCTGTCTAAAGCGTTATGATTTGTGTCTGTCTCTTTACATAATTCGTTGTTTTCTTCATCGAGGTGGTAGTGATTTGCGCAGTTAGAGCAAGCTCTTTGAGCTATACAGAAATTAGCAAGATGATTATATTTTAAGCAGTTCTTACAGCGCATAGGGAGCGGGATGTATGGTCGAATCGGAATTCTTAGATAGTCAATGTTTATTTTATTCGGCAATGAAGATGAGGCAAATGTTATAATTATGAGTCCTGTTTCTTTTAGTTGATTGTCTATTTTTTGTAAATTTTTTTTACTTCATACACGTTTTGGGAGGCGAGTTCTTCGAGAATTTCTTTTTCAGGGATATCTCTTAGATCATTGCAGTATATAATTTCCTTAGAATAATTAAGTGTTGGGTGTAAAGCAATGCTCACTGTAATGGTATTTGATAAGGCTGTTAAAGTGCAAAGCTTGTGCGGTTGTTTGCTGTTTTTGGTTTGTATTAGTATTTGACCACTTCTTATTTTTTTGCACAGTTCGATTTCGCCGCACGTTCCGTCAATCGCTTTTTTAATTAGAAAGGGAGAGACACTGGAAAGGTTCTCGGAGTTATTTGTACGTGTCATTGTTAAGTATATTGGACTTTCTGATGTTATATTCAAAGTTATTGAATTATCCCATTGGAGTGATGGGATATTCGGTGGTTTCATTAAGTAGTCTGGCGGTTCGTTCATGTTGGCTTAATACGGTTTTATGCCGAACTATTTTAATGGAGTATTAGTAAATACTATATTAGGGAGCGGTTTTTGTATGATTGGAATTTTGAAACTTAAATGAGTATCACTTCTCAATTCACTTCTTTGTTTGTGTTTTTCGGACTTTTGTTTATTGTCGGTTAGTATACGTAAATGTCTTCAGAAATTAGAACGTCTGTTCGCTTTGAGGATGGAACGCATACTGAATTAAATAAATTAATAGATAAAATCTCTTTATGGTGCCAAACCAGTAACCAGTGGAGCAAAAATATCTTAATGAAAAGTCTTAGCAATCACAAACTGGAATGTAACACAAACTCTCTTGTCACAATAGTCAGGGCAATAATACTATCGAAAATTGACTACGGTCTCCCAATATATATTGATCTACTTCTAAAAACAATATGTCAAAAGTGACATCATTATCAATCAGCAGCTCGTTTAGCCATTGGAGCTTTTCGAACAACACCAATAATAAATATTTTGACTGAAGCCAAAACAACATAAAAGATCTATTGAAAAGAAAGCGCCAAAGCAGAAAACCATCTGCTTTAGAAACCATTACAAAACTTGCTAAAGAACTTAATATTAGCAATAACACCAGCTCTACATATAAGAGACTTTTCCCCCTTGGATGTTTTCGAAAAACTCAGTTGACCTATCCCTGATGAAATACAAAAAAGAAAATACAGCCGCTCCAGTTTTTCTACAGGAGTTTTTACATATTTCGAACATTCACACGGGTTGGAATATTTTATATACAGATGCTTCAAAAACAGTGAAGTTGTTGGATTCAGCGTTGTCAACAAAGACTCGGCTATAATCGCAAGCTTACTTTCTTCAAACGCTTCGGTCTTTACGGCAGAGGCAACTGCAATCCTCCATGCTTGCCGAATGGCTAAAAAGATGGAGGCTGTGTCAGAGACACGGCCATTAAGTTTAACGTAGAATACGCCATCCGATAAGACAGAAAACATATGTATAATGATAATTTATAATGATAAATAATGCAAGCAAATGAATTTCTTTATTTGATAGTTACTTTTGATGATATACATAAGCTTATGATAGGAAAATAGGATAAAAATGTTTTTAAATTATCAATTAAATTTCTCGCAAAAACGAAGTCAATGGTAGTTATCAATAGTAAAGATAAATGATAAATAACAGACCCAAATCTATTTGATTATTTGAAAGTTACTTTTGAGAATATAGGCTTATGATGGGAAAAATAGGATAAATATGATTTAAATTAACATTTAAATTTCTCGCAAAAACTAAGTCAATGGTTGTGTTATCAATAGTTGTGGGAGCATCATTTCGAATATAATCCAAATTAAACGTATCGCTAATAAATTTCGCCAATCTAGTATTTGAAGTGATTTCTGTGTTAAAATCACCACCAATAAGCAGTAGTTGGCAGCGCTTTCTCTGCCTTTACTCCACTTCAATTTTCCCGCCTAAAATTATGCAATAAAATAAACGTCTATTCACGCTACAAACTACTACTACACACTCAACCAAACACCACACACATATTTGTGTGCATGTGTTTATACAATTTTCATTTGAGAAATTTAAATATTAGGAAGATATCAACCAACATGAAATGTATGTCAAACGAAAGCTAACATCTTCATTTGACTACAAAAAAATTTTTAAAAAAAGTTACCGAGCCGTTTCCTTATAATTAAAGAAATAGAGATTACAACAATAAAAACCTGACATGGGTGCCCATACCGTAAGGTAAGACGTATTTTACGCCAAAAATAAAGAGAAAAGTTCATTATATACTTGGACTCACTATCATCGCTCCTAGCTGTTTTAAAAATCAACCACACCAATTCAACAATATGTCAATTTCGTGATATATTAATCGAAAATCAAGAAAAAATTAAATTCTTTGGGTCCCAAGTCACATTGGAATACATGGAAATACACTCGCAGACAGCGCAGCTAACCTTGCAACAAAATCGCCACTTGTGCTTTACGACGCCCTTAGCAAAACAGATATTAAAAAAGCAGAATTCAAGCGCTATTAAAACTTAGCAGAATAGTTCTGGACAGGATACTCCCACTGCTATAAGACAATCAACCCAATGCGTTGTCCACCAATCTTCCCAACCGACATTCCCAGAAAACAAGCAATTATTCGATAGAATGCAAGCACCTACATGTCAGTTTTGTAATATGGATTTGCTTACTACAAAGCATATTATAACTACCTGCCCCCAACTAGAAGACTTACGACAAGGGATTTGTGAAGAAACCTTAAAAACCGTATGCGAATTAAATATCTTTTTTAAAGTGTGATCTGCGTACAACCTAAGTATAATTTTGTAATATATTTAATAATTATATATATAATTATCATATACTCGTATACATTTATAAGTACATATTTGCTTGTGCTTGCTTCTCATATTGTCTTAGGTTTTTATTATCCTATTTCAATAAACAATAATAATAACAATATAACTTATGTATGTATGTATGTCACAAACTTTGTAATACTAATAGGACATTTCTTCTTTAATTGTTATATTCAATTTGCTTACAACTTAAGTAAGATATGTGTATTTTGATTTTCCCAAAAATTATAGTACATATACATACATACAGAGATATGCTTAAATATTATTTTGTTGTTTTTGTTTGGTTGAGTGTCTAAATTAATTAATACCGTAACATTGTTTGCTTTATATTATAATCTGCGTAAAATAATTTTGGGCACACATATTTTCTTATTTGTATAAATCAAGAACGTTTTCAAAATGGTAGATTATGCTTAACTGCGCACCTTTTTTGCCCTTAAACCATGTGCACTCGAAAAAAAAAAATGTATGAGAATTTCTTAATTACTTGAAAGAGCCTAGTATTCTGTTATCGAAGAAATTAAAATAATTAAATGAGCACGCTCTGTTATCCTCGTTAATAGAAATATCATATATGTTATAAAGACAAAAAGATTTGTTTACATATGAAAATATTTAATAATTTTAAAAGAGATTAAATTCAGGCAAAATGCAGGTATTTAAACGTGATATTTCCTATGTGAATTGAGATTAGTTACAGAAATTTTAAGCCAGGTAATTTTCTTAAAGTAATTCCCCGGACTCGCGCTTGAGGGGGTCCTCTACTCCCAAGCCTGAAATCGAGCGGTTTTTTGGAAATAAATTGCGAAGGATCCACTGAATGAATTAAAGAAATTTTTTTTTTTATTTTAAAGGTAGATGTTGTGACTTTGAAATTTTTGTATTGAATACCGAAAAAAGAACATTGTCGACCTTGAAACGTCATTGACTATATTGATGTTGAAACTGCATGGGACCCGCGTAAGTAAAATTCTGGCCAGTGGGTAATCTGTTATCAGAAATTGAATATCCTTTATAATCACTGTTACGTAGGCTATGTTTTCCAGAGACAGAATTTTTATGCCCGAGCATACTTGTACACAAGGGAATTATAACTTTGTTCGCATAACGGTTGTTTGTAACAGCAAAAAATAATCGAGGTAGATATAGACATATATCAGTCCGTCCGTCTGTCCGTGGTTACAATAACTTGAGTAAAAATTGAGATATCTCAATGAAATTTGGTACATAGATTGCTCTATGGACAGGGTAGGTTGATATTGAAAATAACCACCCCCACCTCCCATATAACAGAAATTTTAAAAAATGCAAAAACTTGGTTTTTTCGGTATCCATTTAAACAAATTGAGTGAAATTTGGTATTTGGAGCGATTTTGAACAAAGACATTAAGTATTTATGAAGTTTTTAAAATTGGCGTTGCCACGCCCACTTAGGGAAACATTTCTATATCTCACTAACGTAGACAATTTTTGAAATCGGATCATAACCACGCCCACCTCCCATATAACGAAAGTTTTGGAAAATGCAAAAACTTAATTTTTTCGGTATTTATTAAAACAAATTGAGTGAAATTCGGTATTTGGAGCGATTTGGAACTAAGAAATTAAGAATTTATGAAGTTTTGAAAAATGGGTGTTGCCAGGCCCACTTAGGAAAACATTTATGTATCTCAATAACGGTGTAAGGTATCGTCACAAAATTAGGTGAACAAATTTTCCTCAACATAGCTGTTATCATCGTTGTTGTTAAAATCGGACCATACCCTCGCCCACCTCCCACATAACGGAAATTTCGAACATTCACACGGGTTGGAAAATTTTATAACAGTTTCCCTACACCCAACTTCAAACATCTTTAAATGTGTTATCTGTCAGTTTCCTTTGAAAACAAAATTATTAATGGACTTTGCGAACAGGGTGTTACAGAATGTAAGAAGATTAAAAAAATTAAAGAGGGTAAAGTAGTCAATACACCTTTGCATATTATTCCATTCAATAGTTACGAAGTACCTAACGAAGTTAACGTTGCATGGCTAAAAGTTAAAGTTGAGCCTTATTTTCCTTCGCCAATGCAGTGCAAAAACTGTTTTTATAGGCCATACGGCGAAACATTGCAAAACTGACTCCAAATGCAACGTTTGTTCATCTGGTACCTACGATCAAATACCCTGTACAAAAATAGAATGCATAAACTGCAAGCAACAACACCGCTCAAATAATAAAAATTAAACTGACTCCAAATGCAACGTTTGTTCATCTGGTAACCACGATCAAATACCCTGTACAAAAATTTAATGCATAAACTGCAAGCAACAACACCGCTCCAATAATAAAAATTTACCCACATACCAAAAAAGGAAAGGAAATTAATATATGTATGTACATAAAACAATGAATAAATGCTCTTTCCGCGAAGAAACAGAAGCAATAAACAACATGCACAGAGAAACCAAAACGCTTACCGAAAATTTAGAAGAAGCTATACTCAATAAGAAACAAACAATAAAATCTATTGAACAGAATACACAATACATTAACAATCGCACTGATAATTCAAGCACTATTCCCAAACCGACTCAAAATTTCAAA
Source organism: Philophylla caesio (assembly GCA_963971545.1). Taxonomy (NCBI): domain Eukaryota; kingdom Metazoa; phylum Arthropoda; class Insecta; order Diptera; family Tephritidae; genus Philophylla; species Philophylla caesio. The sequence goes on from CAXASM010000035.1 coordinate 253,561, forward strand.
AGGAACCAATTCCATAGAGTTTACAAAAGAAATTAACTATAAAATATCTACCAAAATTCTCTGAAACAAAGTAAACACACTTAATGGCCAACAAACATCAAATTCAATCCATGTAATCAAAAATTCCGATGGATACGCGATCTCAGAATCTACTGACATTGCAAATTTTTTGCCCAAATTTTGGTCTGACTACGCCAAAGGTACAAACTTTCCCAGAGAGTTTAGACATACAAAACTGAATACATAGGGCCAGTACATGTAAGCTACCCACTAAGAAAACAATCCAAACAAATAGAAACCCCGTTTTCACCGCTCAAGTTCAGCGCTTGTTTTTCAAAATAAAAAGGAAAAACTTCCGGAATTGATAACATCCTCGGCAAATCGAAATTATGCGAACTTTATAACATAATTTTCGCTACCTCCGTTATCTCTCAACAATGGAAAACTACCTTCATTATACCAATCCCAGAACCCAATAAGCCGAAAGACAGTATAGCAGGATATCGGCCTTTATCTCTGATATCATGCTTTTTAAAAGTCTTGGAAAAAATGATAGCTCGCAGATTAAAGTGGTTTTTGGGAAATAGAAAGCTTCTTTCAGATAACCAAACGGCCTTTAAACAGGGTTGCAGCACTATCGATGCTCTTCTTACTGTCGATGATCTTGCTATATACTATTTCTTCTAGAAGCCACATTTCTCTGCTCTAGCTAGATATGGAAAGAGCCTTTGATAGAGTAGGAATCCACTCAATAGTCGAACAATTAATGTCCTGGAATGTCGGTCCAAAAATTATTAACAACGTTAGGCATTACCTTTCTAATAGAAATATTCGGGTTAAAGTAAACGGAGCTACATCCGATCAATGGTCATTCAAAAATTGCATCCCGCAAGGCTCTCCATTATCCGTAGCACTTTCTTAATGGCCTTCAATCGACTCAACGTAATTATTCAAGAAAATACCTTTTTTAAACAAGTTATAGATGCAGATGACTTATTTATGTATATTTGCTAAGGTCAAAAACAAACCATATTTTTATAACCAATTAAATAAATTAATAGATAAAATCTCTTTATGGTGCCAAACCAGTAACCAGTGGAGCAAAAATATCTGAATGAAAAGTCTTAGCAATCACAAACTGGAATGTAACACAAACTCTCTTGTCACAATAGTCAGGGCAATAATACTATCAAAAATTGACTACGGTCTCCCGATATATAATGATCTACTTCTAAAAACAATATGGCAAAAGTGACATCATTATATCAATCAGCAGCTCGTTTAGCCATTGGAGCTTTTCGAACAACACCAACAATAAATATTTTGACTGAAGCCAAAACAACATAAAAGATCTACTGACAAGAAAGCGCCAAAGCAGAAAACCATCAGCTTTAGAAACCATTACAAAACTTGCTAAAGAACTTAATATTAGCAATAACACTAGCTCTACATATAAGAGACTTTTCCCCCTTGGACGTTTTCGAAAAACTCAGTTGAACTATCCCTGAAGAAATACAAAAAAAAAATACAGCCGCTCCAGTTTTTCTACAGGAGATTTTACATATTTCGAACATTCACACGGGTTGGAATATTTTATATACAGATGCTTCAAAAAACAATGAAGTTGTTGGATTCAGCGTTGTCAACAAAGACTCGGCTATAATCGCAAGCTTACTTCCTTCAAACGCTTCGGTCTTTACGGCAGAGGCAACTGCAATCCTCCATGCTTGCCGAATGGCTAAAAAATAAAGAGAAAAGTTCATTATATACTTGGACTCACTATCATCGCTCCTAGCTGTTTTAAACATCAACCACACCAATTCAACAATATGTCAAATTCGTGATATATTAATCGAAAATCAAGAAAAAATTAAATTCTTTGGGTCGCAAGTCACATTGGAATACATGGAAATACACTCGCAGACAGCGCAGCTTACCTTGTAACAAAATCGCCACTTGTGCTTTACGACGCCTTAAGCAAAACAGATATTAAAAAAGCAGTATACAACCGCTATGAAAACTTAGCAGAAGATTTCTGGACAGGATACTCCCACTGCTATAAGACAATCAACCAAATGCGTTGTCCACCAATCTTCCCAACCGACATACCCAGAAAACAAGCAATTATTTATACACACTTTCGATTGGGACACACCAGAATCACACACCAACACCTGTTCGAAGGAATGCAAGCACTTACATGTCACTTTTGTAATATGGATTTGCTTACTACAAACCACATTAAGTTATAACGCCCCCAACTAGAAGACTTACGACAAGGGATTTGTGAAGAAAACTTAAAAACCGTATCTAAGGAAAATGTAAAAAAATGCATACAATTCATATGCGAATTACATATATTTTTTAAAGTGTGATCTACGTAGCACCTAAGTATAATTTTGTGATATATTTAATAATTATATATATAATTATCATATACTCGTATACATTTACATATAAGTACATATTTGTACAGATACTCATTGTTAACAAAAAGCCGATGGCCTTTGTTGCTCGTGCTTGCTTTCTTATATTGTCTTAGGTTTTTATTATCCTATTTCAATAAACAATAATAATAATAATATAACTTATGTAAGTTAACATATTCGCTAGCGCCCAGTCTGCATAATTCCCACTGCCAACCATTACACGTGCGCTGCGTCAGCAGAATTTTATTTCACCACATACTGCAATTGGGACATTGCATAACCAATGCTACACCTGTGAGAAACCAAGGCCACGGTCGTTACCGCCGGATATGCTTACGCAAGCATTTCATAACACAGTGAAACGCCCGTGGGAAACCAACGCCACAGCCAGCACCAATGAACATCGTTACGCAAGGGCTGCGTCGCTGCTGCTTCACCGAGGGCTGGTGATCGACGCGGTTGCAGTTGAGTGGGCAGTTGCATAGGGGTGCTAGTAGTGCTAAGACACACTTAGAGTATTTAGTTAAACGTAACTTAAGTTGTATAGGGTGTTTTTTTTACAGGTTTGTTTTTCGAATAGAGATAAAACTGGCATTTTGTGGTCAAATCTGGCAACTCTAATGTCATTTATGTTCAGTTTGGTTTGCCATTGACAATTGGTACTCTAACGTACGGATATCACGTTTATCCGCGTAGTGGAGTGATAAACACTCCTTAATTTCGGCCCAGTTTGTGTCGAAAATATTTTAGGATATTAGAGCAGCATCGGCTCCTCCACGTACTTTTTGACGAAAGTGTTGAAGAATAGCACGATAAATCGGCTTATCCTTTACTGCCCTAAAATCTGATAGGATGTTCTCCACTGAGTGCACCCATGACACGTATCTTACGGGAAGGCCTGCAACTCCTTTACCGAGTCAGGACGCCTACAGATCTCCTTCAGATCAGCTTCTGTAGTAGGAGGTCTGGGATGCACCTCCGGTTTTTCCGGCACATTCACTGCTGTCCCACCCTCGAGGTGGACGAGCCGAGACTGCAGAGAGTCAAAGGAAGAGACCCGTCTCTCCATGGTGTTCATTTTCTCAAGGAGTGCATTGACGGCACCAGCCAAGTTCGTCACAGTGGCTTGCAACGAATTCATAGTTATCTGTGTTATCTATGGAGAAGAAATAACAAAAAAAATATCGAAAATACGTCTGACTTACTATAACAGTTTAAAAATTTAACACGTCCTTTGACATGAACAGGTTGACAAAAGAACAACGCTTGCAAATCGTGCAAATTTATTTCGAAAATAATGGTTCAGTTCGCGAAGTTTACCGTGAGCTCCGTCCATTTTATGGTCGACATAATCGTCCATCAGAGCAATTAATTCGGTTAACCATGGATCGTTTTCGCACTACGTTTACTCTATGTGATAATACGCATCCGCAGAGACGTCGAACAGTGCGCACCGAAGAAACAATTGCCGCTGTAGAGCAAAGTGTTGAAGAGGACCCGAATGAATCGATTCGCCACCGTGCACAGCAATTGGAGCTTTGTCCATCAACTTTATGGAAGATTTTTCGCAAAGATCTTGGCTTGCGACTTTACAAGATCCAGCTTGTGCAAGAATTAAAGCCGCGAGACCATGCAATGCGTCGTGATTTTGGTGTATGGGCCGAAAATGAGATTGATCTCGATGCTGATTTTCATCGCAAAATTTTGTTCAGTGATGAGGCTCATTTTTGGTTGAATGGCTACGTCAACAAGCAAAATTGCCGCATTTGGAGTGAAGAGTATCCACATGAGACCCTTGAAACGCCATTACATCCACAAAAACTGACTGTTTGGTGTGCTCTATGGGCTGGTGGAGTCATTGGGCCATACTTCTTCCGCAATAATGCTGGAGAGGCAGTTACCGTTAATGGAGACCGGTATAGAGCCATGATAACCGACTATTTTGTTCCCGAATTGGATGGCATGAATGTGGATGAGTTGTGGTTCCAACAAGACGGCGCTACATGCCACACAGCGCACGTCACAATCGATTTATTGAAGGAAAAATTCGCTGAGCGCATAATTTCGCGGAATGGACCTGTCAATTGGCCACCAAGATCGTGTGATTTGACACCATTGGATTATTTTCTTTGGGGATATGTGAAGTCGCTCGTCTACACCAACAAACCAGAAACGTTAGGGGAATTGGAAGCCAACATTCGTGGCGTTATTGCCGACATACGGCCCCATATGCTCGAAAAAGTGGTTGAAAATTGGACCTGTAGAATTGGCTTTATTCGAGCCAGCCGCGACGGCCACATGCCCGAAATCATATTTAAACATTAATGGCATAAAATTATCCTTCCAATAAAGCCAAATTGATGGACCTTAAAACGATTTTCTTGTGTTTTATTTCAATTTGAAGTTCTATACCCCTAAAAAAAACACCCGATAGTATTAAAGTGATTAAATAAAGTTATTATTATTATATTATATTATCAAAGATCCTTTAACTGGCACCCGAGCAGGGACCAGTAGTGAAAGCAGTGAAAGAAAAAATTGTTTGTGTGAAAGCTAAAAATATAAAAGCGTAGAAGCTTATAATAAAGAAAGAGAAATAACTTTCAAATAAAAAAACAAGTGAAAGCAGTGAAAGAAAAAATTGTTTGTGTGAAAGCGAAAAATATAAAAGCGTAGAAGCTTATAATAAAGAAAGAGAAATAACTAAAAAAAAAAAACAAGTGAAAGTGAAGTACTTGCTCTGCAACACAATACAAAGGACGTGTTAAATTTTTAAACTGTTATAGTAAGTCAGACGTATTTTCGATATTTTTTTTTGTTATTTCTTCTCCATAGATAACACAGATAACTATGAATTCGTTGCAAGCCACTGTGACGAACTTGGCTGGTGCCGTCAATGCACTCCTTGAGAAAATGAACACCATGGAGAGACGGGTCTCTTCCTTTGACTCTCTGCAGTCTCGGCTCGTCCACCTCGAGGGTGGGACAGCAGTGAATGTGCCGGAAAAACCGGAGGTGCATCCCAGACCTCCTACTACAGAAGCTGATCTGAAGGAGATCTGTAGGCGTCCTGACTCGGTAAAGGAGTTGCAGGCCTTCCCGTAAGATACGTGTCATGGGTGCACTCAGTGCAGAACATCCTATCAGATTTTAGGGCAGTAAAGGATAAGCCGATTTATCGTGCTATCCTTCAACACTTTCGTCAAAAAATACGTGGAGGAGCCGATGCTGCTCTAATATCCTAAAATATTTTCGACACAAACTGGGCCGAAATTAAGGAGTGTTTATCACTCCACTACGCGGATAAACGTGATATCCGTACGTTAGAGTACCAATTGTCACAAAGGGATTCACGGCTCGACGAATTCTATGCCGCCGTGAATCACCAATTTTCGTTGATTATCAACAAAATCAAAACGGAGTCCTACTCCGAGGAAACAACCAAGGTCCAAGATACCTATAGAAACCGTGCCTTAGACGTCTTCATACGTGGCTTGAATGGGGAGTTTGCAAAAATGCTTCTCATTCAACGCCCTAAAACCTTACCGGAGGCATACTCTGCGTGCCTCGAAATACAAAATACAAACTTCCGAAATTTAACTATCCACACTGCGCGAGTTACATACATATGTTAATAACTATATGTACAAAAACACCTGACGGTGCAACTCATAAATAGAAAGAATTTTTTAAGCAAATAAACAAAGTAGGAACACAAAACCATTTTCGGCCCATTTGTAAAATTGTATGCAATAAGAGAAATTGAAAATTAAAACAAACAACCAATTTCCAAGAATTACTGAATCGAACAATAAATCGATTACTAAACAGTTTTATTAAATGCATACGCCGAATTTAGTGAGTAAGCAATTATTGTAACTAACATAAGCTTCGTTTTAAGTTGAATAAATTAAATAAATGAGTTTGATTTTGTCCATCTTCAACGTCACTTCGTTGTAACTAAACCTAGTAGTTTTTATTTTTTTTAAACCCGTTCACCGCGACTCATAACGAAATTGGCGCAGTCGGTTATCCTGCCCCAGTCAGTGCGGAAAGGATCGTGATATGGAAATACAGTTAAAAATTAATTCCCAAAATAATCCTGCGAATCTGTAGCCAACTCAGAAGTTGACCAGACCCTCCAGGATATAATATAAATAAAAACTTTTGCAGTGTACACGACCTTATAAATAAAAAGGCGTTTATTCACCAGAAGCCATTGAAGTTAAGTGAACGAAAAATAAAAATTGTGAAAATTAAAGCAACAAGACAGCGAATATTTGACGAAAGAAGGAAGATGGCACAAGAACAGACCCCAATACCAGACGTGCAACACATCGAGAAGCTGAATCGAAGGGAGCAACAGTTGGAGCAAGTTCGACAGGCGTATCTCGAGCTGCAACGCAGACCACCGACAAATGACAACAGTATAGGATTATAAAAAACATTCAACACCTACCCACATTCACTAGAAGAGGAGACGTAACAATAAACTCATTTATGAGCAGCGTGGAATATCTTCTATCTAGTATAAGAGATGAGGAAACCATAAAAGAAGCAACGCGAGGAGTTTACTACCGGACGATACAAGGTGAAGCAAAATACGTCATTATAAATCTACCACACCCTGACAATTGGACAGAAATTAAGAAGGCGCTAAAACTACGTTATAAGCCGGTTGCGGAACCACACGAAATATATAGGAGGATTTGCGGGATGAAGGCGAACACGGTGAGTGAGTTAGCAATAGAAGCACAGAAAATTAAATATAAGGCGGACGAAATTAGAGTGTACTATAAGGACGAGGTAGGAATTGACTTAAGTAACATAGACAGCCTATTAGTTAACACAGTCAAAGAAATGACGCAGGGAACGTTACTAGACAAAATTTACGAAGCACAGAACCTACATAACATTATAGACATCATGACGAAAAGAAGATTTGAAGACACGTGTATACGGTCAGAATTCAAAAAATTTAAAAAAACGGATGGACAGTATAAACATAATAGAGGATATTATGAAAATAAACAAAATGATGAATATCCACACAGGGAAAATAAGTCAGGTCAATTTAGACAAAATTACAACAATAATTTCTATAATAAGGGGAATACTGAAAATAATTATGCACAATTTAGGCAAAATTACCAAAATAGAGGAAACAAGGAAAGTAATTCAGGCCAATATGGGCAAAGAAACCAAAACTATAAAGATTATAAGGATAACTATTCAGGTCAAGGAAGAAAAAATAATAGTTCTAACCAACTAAGACTGGATAAAGGAGAACCCATGGAGGTAGATAATGTAGAAGCTGACCAAGATAGATCTCGAGTAGCAGGACACCCTAGCAGCAATTGCAGCCAAAATCGCTTGCAATCGCCTAGGCAAAGCCACAGAGAATCAGAAGATTGTAAAGAAGTGAATAATTCAATTTTTTTTTATGAACAGGCCTCGGACGGATTACCGAGAATAGCAATAACAATAGAAAATAAAAAATACATCGCGTTAATAGATACAGGGGCGAACATAAGTTTAGTGGATTCAGAACTGAACGAATTTCAAAAAATACTCCTTAAAGACGAAATTATAATCAGCACAGTAACGAGTAAGGATAAAATCATTCACGAAGTGCATACTAGAGCACCAACAGAATTTAATTTGCCAGAAAATGCGTATATTAGATGGAGATCAACACCATTGAGAGGTAGAAAGTACAATTTTATAATAGGTACGGATTTATTAAACCACTTAAATACAATGATAAATCTGATTGATGGAAAAATTACGTTAAATGAAAAAGAAACAGCGTTTTTAAATACCCCGTTTAATTTCAAAGAATTATGTACGCTAGAAGCACAGACGATGAAATAAAAGGGATAAAGTTAGATCATTTGAATACGGAAGAGTATAAAAAAGTTATACAACTTTTCAAAAAATTTAAAAAACTATTATTTAAAGAAGGAGAAAAATTAAGAAGTACTACGGAAATACAACATCAAATAAGAACAACCACAGAGGAGCAAATTAACTCGAAGTTATGTAAATAGGTATCCACCTCAACATGAAGAGGAAGTTCGTAGACAAATTAAAGAGATTGAGGAGCAAGGAATAATAAGAAAAAGCAATTCTAGATATTCTAGTCCATTAATAGTGATTCCAAAGTAAATGGACAACTCAGGAAAGAAAAAGTACAGAATAGTGGTTGACTACAGAAAATTAAATGAGGTTACTATTGACGATAAATATCCTTTACCTAACATTGACTCAATATTAGTTAAATTGGGACGTGCCCAATACTTTACGACATTAGACCTAGCAAAAGGTTATCACCGAATTACAATAAAATAGGAATACAGGTGTAAAACCGCTTTCGTCACACCAGATGGTCTGTACGAATTTACAAGGATGCCATTCGGATTAAAGAAACCTGCAACTTTCCAGCGACTTACGGATGAAATTTTACATGCATAGTATATTTAGATGATATACTTATTTTGAGCACAATATTACAAGAGCATATTAAAGCAATATCAGATATTTTTGAGGTCCTAGAAAAAAAATTTAAAAATACAAGTCGACAAATGTAATTTTCTATAGAAAGAAACGGAATTCTTAGGACACGTATTGACCAAGGAAGGCATGAAGCCTAACCCAGATAAAATAAAGTCATAGAAGAATTAGAACTACCTAGAACAGAAAAACAAATAAAGAGTTTTTTTTTGGTATTACAGGTTATTACCGAAAATTTGTAAAGGACTATACAAAGGTAGCACAGCCAATTACCAAATATTTAAAGAAAGAAGTGAGAGTTAATACAAAAGATCCCTCTTACATAGAAGCTTTCATAAACCCAAACAATTAATTAGTTCGCATCCAATTTTGAAAAAGAATTTACGTTAACTACAGAAATTACGCAATTGGTGCATTTATATCCCAAGAAGGACATCCAATTTGCAATGCATCAAGAACGCTTAACAATCATGAACGTAACTATTCAGCAACAGACAAAGAGCTTTTAGCCATTATTTGGAGCGTAAATTATTTCAGACCATATTTGTATGGAAGAAAATTTAAAATAGTAACGGATCACCAACCAATTAAATACTTACACTCAAAATATAAGGGAAAAGATATGTCGCCGAGACATCAACGATGGTTATTAAAGTTGGGAGAATACCAATTTCATATAGAATATATTAAAGGAAAAGAAAATAGAGTAGCAGATTTCTTAAGCAGAATACAGAATAACGAGGACGTTATTAAAGATCTGGAAGATGATGCATCGATACAAACGGCCCATTCAGCTGAAGAAAACTTGCTTGATCATTTTTATATCAAGGAAGAAATAGTAAATAAATATAAAACACAAATCATACTAACAAACAATAAGACAGAAGAGTTAAAGATTATACATGGGAAGAGAATTATTTTTATATCTGAATAGGATTTTGATAGAATGAATGAGATATTTAGGAAATATATAACAAAAGGAAAAGTAGGAATATTTTCGGAAATATCCGAACGGAAATATAATATAGTTCAAGAAAAACTAATAGAAATGTTTTCTAACGACAAACAAATTGAGTTTATAAAATGCACAATAAGAGCACAAGATTTGGAAACTGAAGTAGAAGCGGTTAAACAAATTTCGTTATATCACGTCAGAGAGAGTATGCACTCGGGTATACAGGAAACTTATAATCAACTTAGAAATAAAATTTACTATCCGAAATTAGGAGAGCTAATACAAATAGTAATCAACCAATGCGAAACATGCCAAGAGGTAAAATATGATAGGAGACCACTTAAACTGAAATTTCTCTATACGGACACACCTACAGGAAATAATGAAATTATCCATAAGTTATAAAAAGGTTCCATTTTTTAACAATGATAGATAAATTTTGTAAGTATGGAGTAGCATATCCTTTAAACGACAGAAATCATATTACTATAATTGAACAACTGGAAGACTACTTCACCAAAATAGGAAAACCAAATAAAAATTCAAAATGTTATATTCATTAAACAAAGGTATATCCGTTAAGCAGTTAATGCAAAAAGCTATTATAATGATAGATTTCATTCTACAATAAAATTCACGTCTAACGAAGTACATAATAACAAAGTGGATAAAGAGATTGTAAGAAAAAATATGGAACAGAAAAAAGAGAAATCGATTACCAAACTGAATAGAAACAGGGAAGAGTATACGGAACAAAGAACAGAAGGATTCATAAAAAACTACAAAGCGGTTAGACACAAGGAACAACCTAAATACATAAAACAAAAATTAGAGAAAATTAATTTAAGCAATATTAAACGACCTTTAAAATTTACAGATATGGACCATGATAACAGTAATAATACTAATGATACGACAATGTGAAGGAATAATGACTTTGACAGAACTAACTGATCAAACCGGATTCATTGATTTGCAAATTGGAAATCAAGAAATACCTAAGGATAGCGACATAGTACTACATATGATTGACGTTCAACAACTAGAAAATATTATCAATAATATGACCGACAACATAATTTTAATGAAATTAGAAAATAAAGAAATACTACAAAGAGAGTTGTTAGATGTAAGGAATAAGTTACTGACACTTATGCCATTGAAAATTAGAAATAAGCGAGGATTAATTAATGCAGTTGGCAGTATGTCAAAATGGCTTTTTGGTACAATGGATGAGGACGACAGACAAAATATACAAACACACCTTTTACGGACAAACGATACAATTAACCAACAAATTAAAGTAAATGATTATTTTGCCTCAGCTATTGAAATCTCAAAGAATTTAGTAAAAGTGATAGAGTAAAAATAGAAAAAGAACTTAACTCGATTAATTAATTTATGTATGACGAATACAAACACAATTTATACTTAGATCAATATACCAAGATTCAATTACTAAAAAGTAAAATTGACAAGAAAATATTGTTTCAGCCAAATATGGGATAATACACCCAAATATATTAACAAGTGAGGAAATAGTTAAATATAATATCGACTATAATAAACTTAAATATCTACAATTAGGCACAATAGCCCTAAACAATACATATCGAGTATTCAGCATAAAAATACCTAAAAACTTTGAATATGTAAAAATAAGAACAGTTATTCCAATAATAAATAAAGAAAAAGATGAAATAGAAGCAAAAATAGAAGAGCTATTGACATATGAAAACAAAACATTGATATTTGCAGAAGGTAAATCCTTGAAAAGAATGAAACCTAGTAACCATTGTATTTTTAAAAATAACTGTCATCTCATAAAAAATAAAGATCTAGAAATACTTGAAATAAATATAAAAACGATTGTTGTTAAAAATGCAATAAATTTACAGCTTAAACACACATGTTATCAAGAACAACCTATTATAAACGGCAACTACTTAATACTATTTAATAATTGCTCATTAAAAATTAACGATTACTATTTTTCTAATTATATTGAAAATATAAAAGAAAATATTGTAAGCCTAAAATACGAAGATACTCGGAATTTTACAAAAAGAATTACCTTTGATCAAATAATAGAGGAACATAGATCAAATATAGAAAGCATTTTTAAATTGAGAATTCATAGTAAAATATCACATATCTGCAATATCTTAAGTATAATTGTAATTGTAATATTAGCTATCGTTATTTTCAATAAACACAGACGTATAACCATCAAATTAACTAAACGAATTCGGGAGAATTCTGGTCTAAAGGGGGGAGTAGTTACATATGTTAATAACTATACAAAAACACCTGACGGTGCAACTGATAAACACGAAGAATTTTTGAAGCAAATAAACAATGTAGGAACATAAAACCATTTTCGGCCCATTTGTAAAATTGTATGCAAAAAGAGAAATTGAAAATTAAAATAAACAACCAATTTTCAAGAGTTCTGAATTGAACAATAAATCGATTACTAAACAGTTTTATTAAATGCATACGCCGAATTTAGTGAGTAAGCAATTATTGTAACTAACATAAGCTTCGTTTTAAGTTGAATAAATTAAATAAATGAGTTTGATTTTGTCCATCTTCAACGTCACTTCGTTGTAACTAAACCTAGTAGTTTTTATTTTTTTAAAACCCGTTCACCGCGACTCATAACGAAATTCGCGCGCCAATAACCGTGTTGTCGCTCCAACAAATACAATCCCGGGTAGGATGCATGACTTCAGTACCGACAGGGCTCCTCCACTTTCACCTAGGACGGCCTGGCATCCTCACGAGCGTCGACCTTCGTTTGCAAAACGTGATGGGCAGGTTGTCCCAAAGCAAGACCAACCACCTGTTGAAAAGATGGACGTTGACCAGTCCGTGCAAAGCAAACGCGTTAATTATATGAATCGGCCAAACCCCTTCAAGCGTGGTGCTAAATCCGTGAACCTTCCTCGTAAGCAACAGAGATTGTACCACGTTACTACAGATAACACCGAACAGAGGGACGACTACTCCGCTACGGCTGAGGAAGAGGATTTTCTATCCAACGGCCATCTAGCGTACCATACATAGAATACAGGCTGCCGGACGGGCGCACATTAGATTTCCTGGTGGACACTGGTGCGAATAAGAATTTTATAAAACCAACGGTGGTTAAGCAGGGCAAACCAGTAAGTAAGTCCTTTAGTGTAAGATCAGCTGGGGGTTGTATAGACATAAATGAAAAAACATCATTAAAGTTTTTCAACAATATCGGTATCGATTCTGAAGAAATGTTCTTTGTCCTACCTGGACTACGCACATTTGACGGAATCATTGGCGACGATACCCTTAATGCGACCATACTAACCGAGAGTGGGAAGAAATTCCACAAATCGGACGTAAAAAATATGTACGGGACACAAGATAACATTGGTCAAAAGGTAAAAATAGTGAAGATTCTTCAGACCCGGCGGTCCGGGATGCAAACGTATGTTTGTAATGATGGGGTCAGAGTGGTTCAATTCCTCGCAGCCTAGTGGTCTGGGCTGACCTAATCGAAGTGGTTCAACTCCTCCACGAGAATAAATCGCTTATTTGCGTGAAGTCACCTTTGCCATGAGTAGGTCATTTGCAATTATAAACGCTTATGACTAAAAGGGATCCACACGGGCCTTCCATAGTCAATAATACCTATAGGCAAATTGTAATATTAAACCAGATCTAAACAAGCAATTCTCGAAATGCAATTGACTAGTGCACAATAATGCACGCAAGAAAAGCGTCAAAACGCATATACTTACGAAAAAGAACAAATCATGCAAAAAAAGCGCACAAAAAGCGCACACAAGATGCCAAAATGATAACAAAAAATACTTACAAATTTAAACAAAGTAATGAACTAATGATAGAAAAATATTTCCCATTTTTGTTTAAGTCTAAAATAAAAATAAAACAAAACAAAAAATAATAAAAAGTATACAATACTAACGCAACAACACTTTCGCATAACAATACTAATCACTAATTTAATCCACTAACTTTTAACAAACCATTGCCTCACTACTGTGTTCCCAAACCAAAAAATATAATGAAAACAAATTCTAAAATCTATCAACACTTACTAACCACTATGCAACTCACAGTTAAGAAAATATAGACATAAGTATACAATCTAGCTCTTAAGAACTGTTAAGAAATACACATGCTTATTTAGTAATAGAATAATATTAGCAATAGAAATATAATATATTAGTTTATAATAATATTATAATTTTATTGAGCTCAAGGCCAGTTTATGGAAGATTTGTTTGTGAAAAAACAACAACAGCTTTCAATGGTTGAAGTGATAGTACTATTTCGGAAATCACCACATTTCCTCATCAGACTTCTTTTTGATTATTAAATTAAATTATTATTAATTTAATTTTCATAACCACTTCTCTCAGGCTTTGAACCCGGGAGCTCGGAGTTGCAGAGCCAATACGCTACCTATTGTGCTACGCTAGCCGAGTTGGCTGCTGTGTTTATTTCATCTTCCTTAAACAAACCAACTACAAACAAGAGCAACTGATCTGCCGCTATTTAACTTGTTTGTGTGGTTGTTGTTTGTGTTTTTATTTTGCAAATTCTGTTTTATTTTACATTATATGCATTTTTAAGGCGTGCTCATCCTTGTCTACAAATGTTTGTTCATATTTCTGTTGGCCTAGTAAAATGTTAATATTATAATTTTATTGAGCTCAAGGCCAGTTTATGGAAGATTTGTTTGTGAAAAACAACAACAGCTTTCAATGGTTGAAGTTATAGTACTATTTCGGAAATCACCACATTTCCTCATCAGACTTCTTTTTGATTATTAAATTAAATTATTATTAATTTAATTTTCATAACCACTTCTCTCAGGCTTTGAACCCGGGAGCTCGGAGTTGCAGAGCCAATACGCTACCTATTGTGCTACGCTAGCCGAGTTGGCTGCTGTGTTTATTTCATCTTCCTTAAACAAACCAACTACAACCAAGAGCAACTGATCTGCCGCTATTTAACTTGTTTGTGTGGTTGTTGTTTGTGTTTTTATTTTGCAAATTCTGTTTTATTTTACATTATATGCATTTTTAAGGCGTGCTCATCCTTGTCTACAAATGTTTGTTCATATTTCTGTTGGCCTAGTAAAATGTTAATATTATAATTTTATTGAGCTCAAGGCCAGTTTATGGAAGATTTGTTTGTGAAAAAACAACAACAGCTTTCAATGGTTGAAGTTATAGTACTATTTCGGAAATCACCACATTTCCTCATCAGACTTCTTTTTGATTATTAAATTAAATTATTATTAATTTAATTTTCATAACCACTTCTCTCAGGCTTTGAACCCGGGAGCTCGGAGTTGCAGAGCCAATACGCTACCTATTGTGCTACGCTAGCCGAGTTGGCTGCTGTGTTTATTTCATCTTCCTTAAACAAACCAACTACAAACAAGAGCAACTGATCTGCCGCTATTTAACTTGTTTGTGTGGTTGTTGTTTGTGTTTTTATTTTGCAAATTCTGTTTTATTTTACATTATATGCATTTTTAAGGCGTGCTCATCCTTGTCTACAAATGTTTGTTCATATTTCTGTTGGCCTAGTAAAATGTTAATATTATAATTTTATTGAGCTCAAGGCCAGTTTATGGAAGATTTGTTTGTGAAAAAACAACAACAGCTTTCAATGGTTGAAGTTATAGTACTATTTCGGAAATCACCACATTTCCTCATCAGACTTCTTTTGGATTATTAAATTAAATTATTATTAATTTAATTTTCATAACCACTTCTCTCAGGCTTTGAACCCAGGAGCTCGGAGTTGCAGAGCCAATACGCTACCTATTGTGCTACGCTGGCCGAGTTGGCTGCTGTGTTTATTTCATCTTCCTTAAACAAACCAACTACAAACAAGAGCAACTGATCTGCCGCTATTTAACTTGTTTGTGTGGTTGTTGTTTGTGTTTTTATTTTGCAAATTCTGTTGTATTTTACATTATATGCATTTTTAAGGCGTGCTCATCCTTGTCTACAAATGTTTGTTCATATTTCTGTTGGCCTAGTAAAATGTTAATATTATAATTTTATTGAGCTCAAGGCCAGTTTATGGAAGATTTGTTTGTGAAAAAACAACAACAGCTTTCAATGGTTGAAGTTATAGTACTATTTCGGAAATCACCACATTTCCTCATCAGACTTCTTTTTGATTATTAAATTAAATTATTATTAATTTAATTTTCATAACCACTTCTCTCAGGCTTTGAACCCGGGAGCTCGGAGTTGCAGAGCCAATACGCTACCTATTGTGCTACGCTAGCCGAGTTGGCTGCTGTGTTTATTTCATCTTCCTTAAACAAACCAACTACAAACAAGAGCAACTGATCTGCCGCTATTTAACTTGTTTGTGTGGTTGTTGTTTGTGTTTTTATTTTGCAAATTCTGTTTTATTTTACATTATATGCATTTTTAAGGCGTGCTCATCCTTGTCTACAAATGTTTGTTCATATTTCTGTTGGCCTAGTAAAATGTTAATATTATAATTTTATTGAGCTCAAGGCCAGTTTATGGAAGATTTGTTTGTGAAAAACAACAACAGCTTTCAATGGTTGAAGTTATAGTACTATTTCGGAAATCACCACATTTCCTCATCAGACTTCTTTTTGATTATTAAATTAAATTATTATTAATTTAATTTTCATAACCACTTCTCTCAGGCTTTGAACCCGGGAGCTCGGAGTTGCAGAGCCAATACGCTACCTATTGTGCTACGCTAGCCGAGTTGGCTGCTGTGTTTATTTCATCTTCCTTAAACAAACCAACTACAAACAAGAGCAACTGATCTGCCGCTATTTAACTTGTTTGTGTGGTTGTTGTTTGTGTTTTTATTTTGCAAATTCTGTTTTATTTTACATTATATGCATTTTTAAGGCGTGCTCATCCTTGTCTACAAATGTTTGTTCATATTTCTGTTGGCCTAGTAAAATGTTAATATTATAATTTTATTGAGCTCAAGGCCAGTTTATGGAAGATTTGTTTGTGAAAAAACAACAACAGCTTTCAATGGTTGAAGTTATAGTACTATTTCGGAAATCACCACATTTCCTCATCAGACTTCTTTTTGATTATTAAATTAAATTATTATTAATTTAATTTTCATAACCACTTCTCTCAGGCTTTGAACCCGGGAGCTCGGAGTTGCAGAGCCAATACGCTACCTATTGTGCTACGCTAGCTGAGTTGGCTGCTGTGTTTATTTCATCTTCCTTAAACAAACCAACTACAAACAAGAGCAACTGATCTGCCGCTATTTAACTTGTTTGTGTGGTTGTTGTTTGTGTTTTTATTTTGCAAATTCTGTTTTATTTTACATTATATGCATTTTTAAGGCGTGCTCATCCTTGTCTACAAATGTTTGTTCATATTTCTGTTGGCCTAGTAAAATGTTAATATTATAATTTTATTGAGCTCAAGGCCAGTTTATGGAAGTTTTGTTTGTGAAAAAACAACAACAGCTTTCAATGGTTGAAGTTATAGTACTATTTCGGAAATCACCACATTTCCTCATCAGACTTCTTTTTGATTATTAAATTAAATTATTATTAATTTAATTTTCATAACCACTTCTCTCAGGCTTTGAACCCAGGAGCTCGGAGTTGCAGAGCCAATACGCTACCTATTGTGCTACGCTGGCCGAGTTGGCTGCTGTGTTTATTTCATCTTCCTTAAACAAACCAAATACAAACAAGAGCAACTGATCTGCCGCTATTTAACTTGCTTGTGTGGTTGTTGTTTGTGTTTTTATTTTGCAAATTCTGTTGTATTTTACATTATATGCATTTTTAAGGCGTGCTCATCCTTGTCTACAAATGTTTGTTCATATTTCTGTTGGCCTAGTAAAATGTTAATATTATAATTTTATTGAGCTCAAGGCCAGTTTATGGAAGATTTGTTTGTGAAAAAACAACAACAGCTTTCAATGGTTGAAGTTATAGTACTATTTCGGAAATCACCACATTTCCTCATCAGACTTCTTTTTGATTATTAAATTAAATTATTATTAATTTAATTTTCATAACCACTTCTCTCAGGCTTTGAACCCGGGAGCTCGGAGTTGCAGAGCCAATACGCTACCTATTGTGCTACGCAAGCCGAGTTGGCTGTTGTGTTTATTTCATCTTCCTTAAACAAACCAACTACAAACAAGAGCAACTGATCTGCCGCTATTTAACTTGTTTGTGTGGTTGTTGTTTGTGTTTTTATTTTGCAAATTCTGTTTTATTTTACATTATATGCATTTTTAAGGCGTGCTCATCCTTGTCTACATATGTTTGTTCATATTTCTGTTGGCCTAGTAAAATGTTAATATTATAATTTTATTGAGCTCAAGGCCAGTTTATGGAAGATTTGTTTGTGAAAAAACAACAACAGCTTTCAATGGTTGAAGTTATAGTACTATTTCGGAAATCACCACATTTCCTCATCAGACTTCTTTTTGATTATTAAATTAAATTATTATTAATTTAATTTTCATAACCACTTCTCTCAGGCTTTGAACCCGGGAGCTCGGAGTTGCAGAGCCAATACGCTACCTATTGTGCTACGCTAGCCGAGTTGGCTGCTGTGTTTATTTCATCTTCCTTAAACAAACCAACTACAAACAAGAGCAACTGATCTGCCGCTATTTAACTTGTTTGTGTGGTTGTTGTTTGAGTTTTTTGTTTGCAAATTCTGTATAATGTGTTTTTTACATTATATTCTAATGCATTTTTAAGGTGTGCTCATCCTTGTATACAATGGTTGTTCATTTTTCTGTTGGCCTAGTAAATGTTAATATTTTAGAATTTTTATTGAGCTCAAGGCCAGTTTATGGAAGATTTTTTGTGAAAAAACAACAACAGCTTTTAATGGTTGAAGTTATAGTACTATTTCGGAAATCACCACATTTCCTCATCAGACTTCTTTTTGATTATTAAATTAAATAATTATTAATTTAATTTTCATAACCACTTCTCTCAGACTTTGAACCCGGGAGCTCGGAGTTGCAGAGCCAATACGCTACCTATTGTGCTACGCAAGCCGAGTTGGCTGTTGTGTTTATTTCATCTTCCTTAAACAAACCAACTACAAACAAGAGCAACTGATCTGCCGCTATTTAACTTGTTTGTGTGGTTGTTGTTTGTGTTTTTATTTTGCAAATTCTGTTTTATTTTACATTATATGCATTTTTAAGGCGTGCTCATCCTTGTCTACAAATGTTTGTTCATATTTCTGTTGGCCTAGTAAAATGTTAATATTATAATTTTATTGAGCTCAAGGCCAGTTTATGGAAGATTTGTTTGTGAAAAAACAACAACAGCTTTCAATGGTTGAAGTTATAGTACTATTTCGGAAATCACCACATTTCCTCATCAGACTTCTTTTTGATTATTAAATTAAATTATTATTAATTTAATTTTCATAACCACTTCTCTCAGGCTTTGAACCCGGGAGCTCGGAGTTGCAGAGCCAATACGCTACCTATTGTGCTACGCAAGCCGAGTTGGCTGTTGTGTTTATTTCATCTTCCTTAAACAAACCAACTACAAACAAGAGCAACTGATCTGCCGCTATTTAACTTGTTTGTGTGGTTGTTGTTTGTGTTTTTATTTTGCAAATTCTGTTTTATTTTACATTATATGCATTTTTAAGGCGTGCTCATCCTTGTCTACATATGTTTGTTCATATTTCTGTTGGCCTAGTAAAATGTTAATATTATAATTTTATTGAGCTCAAGGCCAGTTTATGGAAGATTTGTTTGTGAAAAAACAACAACAGCTTTCAATGGTTGAAGTTATAGTACTATTTCGGAAATCACCACATTTCCTCATCAGACTTCTTTTTGATTATTAAATTAAATTATTATTAATTTAATTTTCATAACCACTTCTCTCAGGCTTTGAACCCGGGAGCTCGGAGTTGCAGAGCCAATACGCTACCTATTGTGCTACGCTAGCCGAGTTGGCTGCTGTGTTTATTTCATCTTCCTTAAACAAACCAACTACAAACAAGAGCAACTGATCTGCCGCTATTTAACTTGTTTGTGTGGTTGTTGTTTGAGTTTTTTGTTTGCAAATTCTGTATAATGTGTTTTTTACATTATATTCTAATGCATTTTTAAGGTGTGCTCATCCTTGTATACAATGGTTGTTCATTTTTCTGTTGGCCTAGTAAATGTTAATATTTTAGAATTTTTATTGAGCTCAAGGCCAGTTTATGGAAGATTTTTTGTGAAAAAACAACAACAGCTTTTAATGGTTGAAGTTATAGTACTATTTCGGAAATCACCACATTTCCTCATCAGACTTCTTTTTGATTATTAAATTAAATTATTATTAATTTAATTTTCATAACCACTTCTCTCAGACTTTGAACCCGGGAGCTCGGAGTTGCAGAGCCAATACGCTACCTATTGTGCTACGCAAGCCGAGTTGGCTGTTGTGTTTATTTCATCTTCCTTAAACAAACCAACTACAAACAAGAGCAACTGATCTGCCGCTATTTAACTTGTTTGTGTGGTTGTTGTTTGTGTTTTTATTTTGCAAATTCTGTTTTATTTTACATTATATGCATTTTTAAGG
>CAXASM010000036.1:0-89993 GCA_963971545.1 Philophylla caesio
GAGTGGTGAGATTACTCCTCCTTGAGGCGTTCCTCTGACTGGGTACCTCCTAAGGGAAGACCCACTTAGCTCAGCGCTTAATTCTCTTCGAACAAGCATACTTCCAATGAGCAAGGCCAGTGAGTTGTTCACCCCGAGGTTGACCAGTGATGAGGTGATCGCCGCGGGAGAAATGTTATTAAAAGCACCCTCGATGTCTAGAAAGGCAGCTAGGGTGTATTCCTTGTAATGCAATGATCTTTCGATCGTATTGACTAGGGAGTGTAGCGCTGTTTCCACTGATCTTCCTTTGCTGTAGGCATGCTGCGCGGTGGTAAGTCCACTGCCAATATTATCTCTAATATGCTCGTCCAGTAGCCGTTCAAACGATTTGAGTAAGAAGGACGATAAACTAATTGGTCTAAAGTCTTTCGGTCTCGTATGGGTTGTTCTTCCTCCTTTAGGAATGAAGACTACTTTTACCTCTTCCCATCTCCGTGGTATACGGCTTTACCGTAACACCGCCTCATAGACGTGTACGAGTATAGGCGCAATTAGCTCCGAAGTGTTCTGTAGGTCGGCAGGTATGATCCCGTCTAGTCCAGGGGATTTAAAGGGCTGAAAACTGCTAAGGGCTCGTTTTATTTTCCCTTCCGTTATAGCGAGCATGGAGAAATCATTGTTGTTCTCAGATCGAGTACAAGCTATGTTGACTCTGTTATCCAAGCACCCTGGAAAGTGTGTTTGCATTAGTAGTTCTAATGTTTCACCGCTGTTTGTTGTCCAATCTCCGTCATCCTTTATGAGATAGCTTATGTTGCTTGGACTCATCGACAGTACTTTCCTTAGTCTGCTAGCTTCCGAAGTGCTTTCTATCCCCTGACAGAAGTCTCTCCAGGAGGATTGTTTAGCACTTCTTACTGCATAGTTAAAGCGTCGTTGACTATCCTTAAATTCATTCCAGGAGTTTGTTAACTTGGCCCGGTTGAATTTTGTTCTACATTCTTTTCGAAGACTTGCAATTTCAGTCGACCACCATGGAGGTTTCGATTTCTTACTCGCTGCCCTTGCGGGACAGGCTTCCTTAACGGCCCGTTGGTAGGCTTTAGTTACATCGTCTACGACTTTGTCCAGTTGATGCTCTGAGTCTATTTGGCAATTTAAGCTATCAATATTGTTGGAAAAGGTTGCTTTAAACTTTTCCCACCTGGTTTTTCTTCGGTTTAGGAACGGCTTTCGCTCTTTTACCGGTATAGATAAATTATAGATCACATACATATGATCCGAGAGTGAAGACTCTTTCGAGACTTTCCAGTCATGCAGAAGTTCTGCCCCCTCCCCATTAACACATGCAATGTCTAGGACTTCCCTCCTATTTGAAGTAACGAACGTTGGAGTATCTCCTACATTGCTAACCTGTAAGTTATTGCACATAATGAATTCAAAGATTGACTCACCCCGTTCATTTGTGTCTGAGCTACCCCAGATATGATGATGTGCATTTGCATCTGCTCCAATGATTAGCGGGGTGCCGCGCTTGAAAGCTTCCGTTACCGCATCTCTTATTGGCTGGGGTGGAGGTGGTATTTCCGCGTCGTGCGCCATGTATGAGGACGCCAGCCAAACTGTCCTACCTTCAGACTCCACTGCCACGACAACATTGTCCGCATCACTGAACTGTATTAAAAGAAACGCATTAATACACTTTCTTATCAATATGCACGACCTGGGTTTACCTTTGTCAATAACATAGATTAGTTTATATTCCTTACTGCTCAGTCCGCACACCCGATCTTTTACGACCCAAGGTTCTTGGATGAGCGCGACGTCCTCTACTCTTTCAGTGAGACGGAGGACTAGTGCGGCCGAGGCCGCCTTGCTGTGGTGAAGATTAATTTGTATTATCCCCACCATCAGCAGTGTTGGGTGCTTCTCTCCACCCGACTATGGTCTGGTTGGCGTCCTCCTCATCGGATATGGGAGGGAGCTCCCCTGTCTCCTCCTCCATTACAGTGTCGGAGAGGTCAGAGAAGTCTCCCAGCCCTTCTTCCAAACTAACTCTTCTGAAGAGTTCGCCCACCATACCAGAGTTGGATGCTGCGTCGTCCTCTAGGACATTTTCCGCCGCCTCTGAATTCTCAGCCAGGTTTGTCTTCATTGACACATCCTGACGATAGATGTGGAGATTCAATGCTTGGAAGCCATAGTTGATCTTCCACCTCTGGTTCGCAAGCGGTGCTATTGATTCCTCATTGAGGACTATTACCGCTAACCTGCGCCTACCATCCACTTCACCGATCTTGGCTACCTTCCAGTCGTGGGTGGGTAGCTCTGGATTGCCCAGTTGGATTAGCTCCAACACTTCCTTTGGGTCGGTGTGGAACTCCGGAATCCAGGCTCTTGATCGGGGCCTGTTCGGAATGTTCTCCCGACGAACTACATCGAGGTGCGCTCCTTCCCAGAGTTCGCCTACACGACTTATTGCCAGCGTATATAGATCCACTGACCTTTGATCGGCGCACCTTATCATTTTGACGCGAGAGTGAAACCATCCCGCATCCGCGCAGCTAGGAGGTGGTCCTGGGTTTTCTTCCAGAATGCCTCTGTACACCGTCCAGATTTTCCTGTTCACCAGCTCCCAGTTATGCGGTGTAATCGCTCCATCAGGGGAACTGCGATCTATTACCGCTCTCTCAAACGCTTCCTTTGCCACATCTGCAAAGGATCTAGCCGGCTGCTCTCTGATAGCTAGAGAGGGGGACGTTTTCGTCCTCTTCGGGTCTGACCCCTCCTCTCTCGAGTTCTTGCGTTTTCCCTGAGGAACCTCGATCTTTACCTTTGCGCGGTGCTCAGCCATGAAGGTTTCAGCCCTTTTCTTGGAGTCCAGCTCCTCTTTGGAGAGTTCCTCTTCTTTGACTTCCCTCAGTCTCTCCAGGATCCTGAGGGCTGACCGTTTCGTGCTGTAGTATCTCTCAGACGCGCTGATAGACTTACGGGGATGGCTACAATCCGGGGTCACATCAGAGTCAGAGGGGCGCACATCGGCGACCGCTGGCTTAGCCATGCGGACCGATGTCGCCGACGCCTTTTTAAGGATAGCACCTTCCGGTGCCTTTGTGCCTCCTGGAGTGGCAGGGATAGCAGAGGAGCTAGCTTGTCTTTTGACAGGGCTGCTCTTGCTTCCCGAAGACCTATCAGCGAGGTTGGGTCTTTTGCCGGAATTATTTGAGGAACTTGCGTCACTAACTTGTCTAATGACAGAGTTAGGGCGCTTCCCGGCATATAACCTCGATGCCGTAGAGGCAATCCCCGAAGGGATGGAGCGTGCGCTTGGCCCTGGCTTAGCCACAGGCTTAACACCGCTGAGAAGTTTGGTCTTGTCCGCAGACAGACCTGACCTTCCTGAAGGGTTGGGTCCAGATTTTGGGGGTTCTCGGTTATCCGAGGCAGGTTTTTTATAAGTTTCCATTTTTCATAAACGTCCACACTGCTCGTCAAGGCGAGCGCGGCAGACTAGTATTTTTAGGGGGGAAAGGGAGTGGTCGACCAGGGCAGTCCCCTCTGCCAAGGCAAGGTCGTTCTACCTCCTGAGGTGACCCTGTTTCAGGAGGGCGCCGTTAAAAGACAGCCGGATACCCCTGGCTGCCAACCATCCAATGGGCACGGTGTCGCATAACACCCTGGATTAGGGGGAGAAAGATCGTCGGTGCGGTACTCTTCGCATGATGATTGGAGGTCCGGCTCCCGCGGGAACGGAAGGACGGTCAACCAGTCACTATACCAAGCTTCCCTCCACTTAAGCCTCATCCCCACGGCAAGGAGACCAACATGATGAGGTTGTACAAACTAAAAATGATGAAATTTTTGCAAAAAAAATCCATATGACCCATTGTTATGAGTAGCGTACTCATACAACATTGCTTTTGACAATCTTAAAAATTTGAACCAAAAATTAAGTTGCTCCAAAATCGGTCGGGTTTAGACTCAAATGTGTGGAAATACATATACATATAATCACGTGTTCAAACTAAAGATGATGAAATTTTTGCAAAAAAAATCCATATGACCCATTGTTATGAGTAGCGTACTCATACCACATTGCTTTTGACAATCTTAAAAATTTGCACAAAAATGAAGTTGCTCCAAAATCGGTCGGGTTTAGACTCAAATGTGTGGAAATACATATATCATCACTTGTACAAAATAAAAACTCGTTTAAAGATGATGAAATTTTTGCTAAAAAATTCATATGACCCATTGTTATGAGTAGCGTACTCATACAACATTGCTTTTGACAATCTTAAAAATTTGACCAAAAATTAAGTTGCTCCAAAATCGGTCAGGTTTAGACACAAATGTGTGGAAATGCATATATAATCACGTGTACAAAATAAAACCTTGATTAAAGATGATGAAATTTTTGCAAAAAAATCCATATGACCCATTGCTATGAGCACCGTACTCAAACAACATTGCTTTTGACAATCTTAAAAATTTGAACAAAAATTAAGTTGCTCCAAAATCGGTCGGGTTTAGACTCAAATGTGTGGAAATACATATACATATAATCACGTGTACAAACTAAAGATGATGAAATTTTTGCAAAAAAAATCCATATGACCCATTGTTATGAGTAGCGTACTCATACAACATTGCTTTTGACAATCTTAAAAATTTGAACAAAAATTAAGTTGCTCCAAAATCGGTCGGGTGTAGACTCAAATGTGTGGAAATGCATATATAATCACGTGTACAAAATAAAAACTCGATTAAAGATGACGAAATTTTTGCACAAAAAATCCATATGACCCATTGCTATGAGCACCGTACTCAAACAACATTGCTTTTGACAATCTTAAAAATTTGAACAAAAATTAAGTTGCTCCAAAATCGGTCGGGTTTAGACTCAAATGTGTGGAAATACATATACATATAATCACGTGTACAAACTAAAGATGATGAAATTTTTGCAAAAAAAATCCATATGACCCATTGTTATGAGTAGCGTACTCATACAACATTGCTTTTGACAATCTTAAAAATTTGAACAAAAATTAAGTTGCTCCGACATCGGTCGGGGTTAGACTCAAATGTGTGGAAATACATATATAATCACGTGTACAAAATAGAAACTCGATTAAAGATGATGAAATTTTTGCAAAAAAAATGCATATGACGCTTTGTTATGAGTAGTGTACTCATACAACATTGCTTTTGACAATCTTAAAAATTTTAACAAAAATTAAGTTGTTCAAAAATCGGTCGGGTTTAGACTCGAATGTGTGGAAATACATATATAATCACGTGTACAAAATAAAAACTCGATTAAAGATGATGAAATTTTTGCAAAAAAATCCATTAGACCCATTGTTATGAGTAGCGTACTCATACAACATTGCTTTTGACAATCTTCAAAATTTGAACAAAAATTAAGTTGCTCCAAAATCGGTCTGGTTTAGACGCAAATCTGTGGAAATACATATAGAATCACTTGTACAAAATAAAAAATTTTGATTAAAGATGATGAAATATTTGCAATAAAATCCATATTACGCATTGTTATGAGTAGCGTACTCATACAACATTGCTTTTGACAATCTTAAAAATTTTAACAAAAATTAAGTTGCTCCAAAATCCGTCAGGTTTAGACACAAATGTGTGGAAATACATATATAATCACGTGTACAAAATAAAAACCCGATTAAATATGATGAAATTTTTGCAAAAAAAAATCCATATGACGCATTGTTATGAGTAGCGTACTCATACAACATTGCTTTAGACAGTCTTAAAAATTTGAACAAAAATTAAGTTGCTCCAAAATCGGTCGGGTTTAGACTCAAATGTGTGGAAATCCATATATAATCACTTGCACAAAATAAAAACTCGATTAAAGATGATGAAATTTTTGCAAAAAAAATTCATATGACGCATTGTTATGAGTAGCGTACTCATACAACATTGCTTTTGACAATCTTAAAAATTTGAACCAAAAATTAAGTTGCTCCAAAATCGGTCGGGTTTAGACTCAAATGTGTGGAAATGCATATATAATCACGTGTACAAAATAAAAACTTGATTAAAGATGATGAAATTTTTGCAAAAAAATCCATATGACCCATTGCTATGAGCACCGTACTCAAACAACATTGCTTTTGACAATCTTAAAAATTTGAACAAAAATTAAGTTGCTCCGACATCGGTCGGGGTTATACTCAAATGTGTGGAAATACATATATCATCACTTGTACAAAATAAAAACTCGTTTAAAGATTATGAAATTTTTGCTAAAAAATCCATATGACCCATTGTTATGAGTAGCGTACTCATACAACATTGCTTTTGACAATCTTAAAAATTTGAACAAAAATTAAGTTGCTCCAAAATCGGTCAGGTTTAGACACAAATGTGTGGAAATGCATATATAATCACGTGTACAAAATAAAAACTTGATTAAAGATGATGCAATTTTTGCAAAAAAATCCATATGACCCATTGCTATGAGCACCGTACTCAAACAACATTGCTTTTGACAATCTTAAAAATTTGAACAAAAATTAAGTTGCTCCGACATCGGTCGGGGTTATACTCAAATGTGTGGAAATACATATATAATCACGTGTACAAAATAAAAACTCGATTAAAAATGATGAAATTTTTCTAAAAAAATTCATATGACGCATTGTTATGAGTAGCGTACTCATACAACATTGCTTTTGACAATCTTAAAAATTTTAACAGAAATTCAGTTGTTCAAAAATCGGTCGGGTTTAGACTCAAATGTGTGGAAATACATATATAATCACGTGTACAAAATAAAAACTCGATTAAAGATGATGAAATTTTTGCAAAAAAAATGCATTAGACCCATTGTTATGAGTAGCGTACTCATACAACATTGCTTTTGACAATCTTCAAAATTTGAACAAAAATTAAGTTGCTCCAAAATCTGTCTGGTTTAGACGCAAATCTGTGGAAATACATATTGTACAAAATAAAAAATTTTGATTAAAGATGATGAAATTTTTGCAAAAAAATCCATATTACGCATGGTTATGAGTAGCGTACTCATACAACATTGCTTTTGACAATCTTAAAAATTTGAACAAAAATTAAGTTGCTCCAAAATCCGTCAGGTTTAGACACAAATGTGTGGAAATACATATATAATCACGTGTACAAAATAAAAACTCGATTAAAGATAATGAAATTTTTGCAAAAAAAAATCCATATGACCCACTGTTATGAGTAGCGTACTCATACAATGTGTGGAAATCCATATATAATCACTTGCACAAAATAAAAACTCGATTAAAGATGATGAAATTTTTGCAAAAAAAATTCATATGACGCATTGTTATGAGTAGCGTACTCATACAACATTGCTTTTGACAATCTTAAAATTTGAACAAAAATTAAGTTGCTCCAAAATCGGTCGGGTTTAGACTCAAATGTTTGAAAATACATATATAATCACTTGTACAAACTAAAGATGATGAAATTTTTGCAAAAAAAATCCATATGACCCATTGTTATGAGTAGCGTACTCATACAACATTGCTTTTGACAATCTTCAAAATTTGAACAAAAATTAAGTTGCTCCAAAATCGGTCGGGTTTAGACTCAAATGTGTGGAAATACATATATAATCACGTGTAAAAAATAAAAACTCGATTAAAGATGATGAAATTTTTGCAAAAAAAAATCCATATGACCCATTGTTATGAGTAGCGTACTCATACAACATTGCTTTTGACAATCTTCAAAATTTGAACAAAAATTAAGTTGCTCCAAAATCGGTCGGGTTTAGACTCAAATGTGTGGAAATACATATACATATAATCACGTGTACGAAATAGAAACTCGATTAAAGATGATGAAATTTTTGCAAAAAAAAATCCATATGACCCATTTTTATGAGTAGCGTACTCATACAACATTGCTTTTGACAATCTTAAAAATTTGAACAAAAATTAAGTTACTCCAAAATCGGTCGGGTTTATACTCAAATGTGTGGAAATACATATATCATCACTTGTACAAAATAAAAACTCGTTTAAAGATGATGAAATTTTTGCAAAAAAATCCATATGACCCATTTTTATGAGTAGCGTACTCATACAACATTGCTTTTGACAATCTTAAAAACTTGAACAAAAATTAAGTTGCTCCAAAATCGGTCAGGTTTAGACACAAATGTGTGGAAATGCATATATAATCACGTGTACAAAATAAAAACTCGATTAAAGATGATGAAATTTTTGCACAAAAAATCCATATGACCCATTACTATGAGCACCGTACTCAAACAACATTGCTTTTGACAATCTTAAAAATTTGAACAGAAATTAAGTTGCTCCAACATCGGTCGGGGTTAGACTCAAATGTGTGGAAATACATATATAATCACGTGTACAAAATAAAAACTCGATTAAAGATGATGAAATTTTTCTAAAAAAATTCATATGACCCATTGTTATGAGTAGCTTACTTATACAACATTGCTTTTGACAATCTTAAAAATTTTAACAAAAATTAAGTTGTTCAAAAATCGGTCGGGTTTAGACTCAATTGTGTTGAAATACATATATAATCACGTGTACAAAATAAAAACTCGATTAAAGATGTTGAAATTTTTGCAAAAAAAATCCATTAGACCCATTGTTATGAGTAGCGTACTCATACAACATTGCTTTTGACAATCTTAAAAATTTGAACAAAAATTAAGTTGCTCCAAAATCCGTCAGGTTTAGACACAAATGTGTGGAAATGCATATATAGTCACGTGTACAAAATAAAAACTCGATTAAAGATGATGAAATTTTTGCAAAAAAATCCATATGACCCATTGCTATGAGCACCGTACTCAAACAACATTGCTTTTGACAATCTTAAAAATTTGAACAAAAATTAAGTTGCTCCAAAATCGTACGGGGTTAGACTCAAATGTGTGGAAATACATATATAATCACGTGTACAAAATAAAAACTCGATAAAATATGATTAAATTTTTCTAAAAAAATGCATATGACGCATTGTTATGAGTAGCGTACTTATACAACATTGCTTTTGACAATCTTAAAAATTTTAACAAAAATTAAGTTGTTCAAAAATCGGTCGGGTTTAGACTCAAATGTGTGGAAATACATATATAATCACGTGTACAAAATAAAAACTCGATTAAAGATGATGAAATTTTTGCAAAAAAAATCCATTAGACCCATTGTTATGAGTAGCGTACTCATACCACATTGCTTTCGACAATCTTAAAAATTTGAACAAAAATTAAGTTGCTCCAAAATCGGTCTGGTTTAGACGCAAATCTGTGGAAATACATATAGAATCACTTGTACAAAATAAAAAATTTTGATTAAAGTTGATAAAATTTTTGCAATAAAATCCATATTACGCATTGTTATGAGTAGCGTACTCATACAACATTGCTTTTGACAATCTTAAAAATTTGAACAAAAATTGAGTTGCTCCAAAATCCGTCAGGTTTAGACTCAAATGTGTGGAAATACATATATAATCACTTGCACAAAATAAAAACTCGATTAAAGATGATGAAATTTTTGCAAAAAAAATTCATATGACGCATTGTTATGAGTAGCGTACTCATACAACATTGCTTTTGACAATCTTAAAAATTTGAACCAAAAATTAAGTTGCTCCAAAATCGGTCGGGTGTAGACTCTAATGTGTGGAAATACATATATAATCACGTGTACAAACTAAAGATTATGAAATTTTTGCAAAAAAAATCCTTATGAGCCATTGTTATGAGTAGCGTACTCATACAACATTGCTTTTGACAATCTTAAAAATTTGAACAAAAATTAAGTTGCTCCAAAATCGGTCGGGTTTAGACTCAAATGTGTGGAAATACATATATCAACACTTGTACAAAATAAAAACTCGTTTAAAGATGATGAAATTTTTGCAAAAAAATCCATATGACCCATTGTTATGAGTAGCGTACTCATACAACATTGCTTTTGACAATCTTAAAAATTTTAACAAAAATTAAGTTGTTCAAAAATCGGTCGGGTTTAGACTCAAATGTGTGGAAATACATATATAATCACGTGTACAAAATAAAAACTCGATTAAAGATGATGAAATTTTTGCAAAAAAAATCCATATGACCCATTGTTATGAGTAGCGTACTCATACAACATTGCTTTTGACAATCTTCAAAATTTGAAAAAAAAATTAAGTTGCTCCAAAATCGGTCGGGTTTAGACTCAAATGTGTGGAAATACATATATAATCACGTGTACAAAATAAAAACTCGATTAAAGATGATGAAATTTTTGCAAAAAAACTCCATATGACCCATTGTTATGAGTAGCGTACTCATACAAAATTGCTTTTGACAATCTTAAAAATTTGAACAAAAATGAAGTTGCTGCAAAATCGGTCGGGGTTAGACTCAAATGTGTGGAAATACATATATAATCACGTGTACAAAATAAAAACTCAATTAAAGATGATGAAATTTTTGCAAAAAAAAATCCATATGACCCATTGTTATGAGTAGCGTACTCATACAACATTGCTTTTGACAATCTTAAAAATTTGAACAAAAATTAAGTTGCTCCAAAATCGGTCGGGTTTAGACTCAAATGTGTGGAAATACATATATAATCACGTGTACAAAATAAAAACTCGATAAAATATGATTAAATTTTTCTAAAAAAATGCATATGACGCATTGTTATGAGTAGCGTACTCATACAACATTGCTTTTGACAATCTTAAAAGTTTTAACAAAAATTAAGTTGTTCAAAAATCGGTCGGGTTTAGACTCAAATGTGTGGAAATACATATATAATCACGTGTACAAAATAAAAACTCGATTAAAGATGATGAAATTTTTGCAAAAAAAATCCATTAGACCCATTGTTATGAGTAGCGTACTCATACCACATTGCTTTTGACAATCTTAAATATTTGAACAAAAATTAAGTTGCTCCAAAATCGGTCTGGTTTAGACGCAAATCTGTGGAAATACATATAGAATCACTTGTACAAAATAAAAAATTTTGATTAAAGTTGATGAAATTTTTGCAATAAAATCCATATTACGCATTGTTATGAGTAGCGTACTCATACAACATTGCTTTTGACAATCTTAAAAATTTGAACAAAAATTGAGTTGCTCCAAAATCCGTCAGGTTTAGACTCAAATGTGTGGAAATACATATATAATCACTTGCACAAAATAAAAACTCGATTAAAGATGATGAAATTTTTGCAAAAAAAATCCATATGACCCACTGTTATGAGTAGCGTACTCATACAACATTGCTTTTGACAATCTTCAAAATTTGAACAAAAATTAAGTTGCTCCAACATCGGTCGGGGTTAGACTCAAATGTGTGGAAATATGTACATATATAATCACGTGTACAAAATAAAAACTCGATAAAAGATGATGAAATTTTTGCAAAAAAATACATATGACCCATTGTTATGAGTAGCGTACTCATACAACATTGCTTTTGACAATCTTAAAAATTTGAACAAAAATTAAGTTGCTCCAAAATCGGTCAGGTTTAGACTCAAATGTGTGGAAATACATATATAATCACGTGTACAAAATAAAAACTCGATAAAATATGATTAAATTTTTCTAAAAAAATGCATATGACGCATTGTTATGAGTAGCGTACTCATACAACATTGCTTTTGACAATCTTAAAAATTTTAACAAAAATTAAGTTGTTCAAAAATCGGTCGGGTTTAGACTCAAATGTGTGGAAATACATATATAATCACGTGTACAAAATAAAAACTCGATTAAAGATGATGAAATTTTTGCAAAAAAAATCCATTAGACCCATTGTTATGAGTAGCGTACTCATACCACATTGCTTTTGACAATCTTAAAAATTTGAACAAAAATTAAGTTGCTCCAAAATCGGTCTGGTTTAGACGCAAATCTGTGGAAATACATATAGAATCACTTGTACAAAATAAAAAATTTTGATTAAAGATGATGAAATTTTTCTAAAAAAATTCATATGACCCATTGTTATGAGTAGCTTACTTATACAACATTGCTTTTGACAATCTTAAAAATTTTAACAAAAATTAAGTTGTTCAAAAATCGGTCGGGTTTAGACTCAATTGTGTTGAAATACATATATAATCACGTGTACAAAATAAAAACTCGATTAAAGATGATGAAATTTTTGCAAAAAAAATCCATTAGACCCATTGTTATGAGTAGCGTACTCATACAACATTGCTTTTGACAATCTTAAAAATTTGAACAAAAATTAAGTTGTTCAAAAATCGGTCGGGTTTAGACTCAAATGTGTGGAAATACATATATAATCACGTGTACAAAATAAAAACTCGATTAAAGATGATGAAATTTTTGCAAAAAAAATGCATTAGACCCATTGTTATGAGTAGCGTACTCATAAAACATTGCTTTTGACAATCTTAAAAATTTGAACAAAAATTAAGTTGTTCAAAAATCGGTCGGGTTTAGACTCAAATGTGTGGAAATACATATATAATCACGTGTACAAAATAAAAACTCAATTAAAGATGATGAAATTTTTGCAAAAAAAAATCCATATGACCCATTGTTATGAGTAGCGTACTCATACAACATTGCTTTTGACAATCTTAAAAATTTGAACAAAAATTAAGTTGCTCCAAAATCGGTCGGGTTTAGACTCAAATGTGTGGAAATACATATATAATCACGTGTACAAAATAAAAACTCGATAAAATATGATTAAATTTTTCTAAAAAAATGCATATGACGCATTGTTATGAGTAGCGTACTCATACAACATTGCTTTTGACAATCTTAAAAGTTTTAACAAAAATTAAGTTGTTCAAAAATCGGTCGGGTTTAGACTCAAATGTGTGGAAATACATATATAATCACGTGTACAAAATAAAAACTCGATTAAAGATGATGAAATTTTTGCAAAAAAAATCCATTAGACCCATTGTTATGAGTAGCGTACTCATACCACATTGCTTTTGACAATCTTAAATATTTGAACAAAAATTAAGTTGCTCCAAAATCGGTCTGGTTTAGACGCAAATCTGTGGAAATACATATAGAATCACTTGTACAAAATAAAAAATTTTGATTAAAGTTGATGAAATTTTTGCAATAAAATCCATATTACGCATTGTTATGAGTAGCGTACTCATACAACATTGCTTTTGACAATCTTAAAAATTTGAACAAAAATTGAGTTGCTCCAAAATCCGTCAGGTTTAGACTCAAATGTGTGGAAATACATATATAATCACTTGCACAAAATAAAAACTCGATTAAAGATGATGAAATTTTTGCAAAAAAAATCCATATGACCCACTGTTATGAGTAGCGTACTCATACAACATTGCTTTTGACAATCTTCAAAATTTGAACAAAAATTAAGTTGCTCCAACATCGGTCGGGGTTAGACTCAAATGTGTGGAAATATGTACATATATAATCACGTGTACAAAATAAAAACTCGATAAAAGATGATGAAATTTTTGCAAAAAAATACATATGACCCATTGTTATGAGTAGCGTACTCATACAACATTGCTTTTGACAATCTTAAAAATTTGAACAAAAATTAAGTTGCTCCAAAATCGGTCAGGTTTAGACTCAAATGTGTGGAAATACATATATAATCACGTGTACAAAATAAAAACTCGATAAAATATGATTAAATTTTTCTAAAAAAATGCATATGACGCATTGTTATGAGTAGCGTACTCATACAACATTGCTTTTGACAATCTTAAAAATTTTAACAAAAATTAAGTTGTTCAAAAATCGGTCGGGTTTAGACTCAAATGTGTGGAAATACATATATAATCACGTGTACAAAATAAAAACTCGATTAAAGATGATGAAATTTTTGCAAAAAAAATCCATTAGACCCATTGTTATGAGTAGCGTACTCATACCACATTGCTTTTGACAATCTTAAAAATTTGAACAAAAATTAAGTTGCTCCAAAATCGGTCTGGTTTAGACGCAAATCTGTGGAAATACATATAGAATCACTTGTACAAAATAAAAAATTTTGATTAAAGATGATGAAATTTTTCTAAAAAAATTCATATGACCCATTGTTATGAGTAGCTTACTTATACAACATTGCTTTTGACAATCTTAAAAATTTTAACAAAAATTAAGTTGTTCAAAAATCGGTCGGGTTTAGACTCAATTGTGTTGAAATACATATATAATCACGTGTACAAAATAAAAACTCGATTAAAGATGATGAAATTTTTGCAAAAAAAATCCATTAGACCCATTGTTATGAGTAGCGTACTCATACAACATTGCTTTTGACAATCTTAAAAATTTGAACAAAAATTAAGTTGTTCAAAAATCGGTCGGGTTTAGACTCAAATGTGTGGAAATACATATATAATCACGTGTACAAAATAAAAACTCGATTAAAGATGATGAAATTTTTGCAAAAAAAATGCATTAGACCCATTGTTATGAGTAGCGTACTCATAAAACATTGCTTTTGACAATCTTAAAAATTTGAACAAAAATTAAGTTGTTCAAAAATCGGTCGGGTTTAGACTCAAATGTGTGGAAATACATATATAATCACGTGTACAAAATAAAAACTCGATTAAAGATGATGAAATTTTTGCAAAAAAAATCCATATTACGCATGGTTATGAGTAGCGTACTCATACAACATTGCTTTTGACAATCTTAAAAATTTGAACAAAAATTAAGTTGCTCCAAAATCCGTCAGGTTTAGACACAAATGTGTGGAAATACATATATAATCACGTGTACAAAATAAAAACTCGATTAAAGATAATGAAATTTTTGCAAAAAAAAATCCATATGACCCACTGTTATGAGTAGCGTACTCATACAATGTGTGGAAATCCATATATAATCACTTGCACAAAATAAAAACTCGATTAAAGATGATGAAATTTTTGCAAAAAAAATTCATATGACGCATTGTTATGAGTAGCGTACTCATACAACATTGCTTTTGACAATCTTAAAATTTGAACAAAAATTAAGTTGCTCCAAAATCGGTCGGGTTTAGACTCAAATGTTTGAAAATACATATATAATCACTTGTACAAACTAAAGATGATGAAATTTTTGCAAAAAAAATCCATATGACCCATTGTTATGAGTAGCGTACTCATACAACATTGCTTTTGACAATCTTCAAAATTTGAACAAAAATTAAGTTGCTCCAAAATCGGTCGGGTTTAGACTCAAATGTGTGGAAATACATATATAATCACGTGTAAAAAATAAAAACTCGATTAAAGATGATGAAATTTTTGCAAAAAAAAATCCATATGACCCATTGT
Organism: Philophylla caesio; assembly: GCA_963971545.1. Lineage (NCBI taxonomy): Eukaryota > Metazoa > Arthropoda > Insecta > Diptera > Tephritidae > Philophylla > Philophylla caesio. Next base: position 15,325 of record CAXASM010000036.1, read on the forward strand.
TATGAGTAGCGTACTCATACAACATTGCTTTTGACAATCTTCAAAATTTGAACAAAAATTAAGTTGCTCCAACATCGGTCGGGGTTAGACTCAAATGTGTGGAAATATGTACATATATAATCACGTGTACAAAATAAAAACTCGATAAAAGATGATGAAATTTTTGCAAAAAAATACATATGACCCATTGTTATGAGTAGCGTACTCATACAACATTGCTTTTGACAATCTTAAAAATTTGAACAAAAATTAAGTTGCTCCAAAATCGGTCAGGTTTAGACTCAAATGTGTGGAAATACATATATAATCACGTGTACAAAATAAAAACTCGATAAAATATGATTAAATTTTTCTAAAAAAATGCATATGACGCATTGTTATGAGTAGCGTACTCATACAACATTGCTTTTGACAATCTTAAAAATTTTAACAAAAATTAAGTTGTTCAAAAATCGGTCGGGTTTAGACTCAAATGTGTGGAAATACATATATAATCACGTGTACAAAATAAAAACTCGATTAAAGATGATGAAATTTTTGCAAAAAAAATCCATTAGACCCATTGTTATGAGTAGCGTACTCATACCACATTGCTTTTGACAATCTTAAAAATTTGAACAAAAATTAAGTTGCTCCAAAATCGGTCTGGTTTAGACGCAAATCTGTGGAAATACATATAGAATCACTTGTACAAAATAAAAAATTTTGATTAAAGATGATGAAATTTTTCTAAAAAAATTCATATGACCCATTGTTATGAGTAGCTTACTTATACAACATTGCTTTTGACAATCTTAAAAATTTTAACAAAAATTAAGTTGTTCAAAAATCGGTCGGGTTTAGACTCAATTGTGTTGAAATACATATATAATCACGTGTACAAAATAAAAACTCGATTAAAGATGATGAAATTTTTGCAAAAAAAATCCATTAGACCCATTGTTATGAGTAGCGTACTCATACAACATTGCTTTTGACAATCTTAAAAATTTGAACAAAAATTAAGTTGTTCAAAAATCGGTCGGGTTTAGACTCAAATGTGTGGAAATACATATATAATCACGTGTACAAAATAAAAACTCGATTAAAGATGATGAAATTTTTGCAAAAAAAATGCATTAGACCCATTGTTATGAGTAGCGTACTCATAAAACATTGCTTTTGACAATCTTAAAAATTTGAACAAAAATTAAGTTGTTCAAAAATCGGTCGGGTTTAGACTCAAATGTGTGGAAATACATATATAATCACGTGTACAAAATAAAAACTCGATTAAAGATGATGAAATTTTTGCAAAAAAAATCCATATTACGCATGGTTATGAGTAGCGTACTCATACAACATTGCTTTTGACAATCTTAAAAATTTGAACAAAAATTAAGTTGCTCCAAAATCCGTCAGGTTTAGACACAAATGTGTGGAAATACATATATAATCACGTGTACAAAATAAAAACTCGATTAAAGATAATGAAATTTTTGCAAAAAAAAATCCATATGACCCACTGTTATGAGTAGCGTACTCATACAATGTGTGGAAATCCATATATAATCACTTGCACAAAATAAAAACTCGATTAAAGATGATGAAATTTTTGCAAAAAAAATTCATATGACGCATTGTTATGAGTAGCGTACTCATACAACATTGCTTTTGACAATCTTAAAATTTGAACAAAAATTAAGTTGCTCCAAAATCGGTCGGGTTTAGACTCAAATGTTTGAAAATACATATATAATCACTTGTACAAACTAAAGATGATGAAATTTTTGCAAAAAAAATCCATATGACCCATTGTTATGAGTAGCGTACTCATACAACATTGCTTTTGACAATCTTCAAAATTTGAACAAAAATTAAGTTGCTCCAAAATCGGTCGGGTTTAGACTCAAATGTGTGGAAATACATATATAATCACGTGTAAAAAATAAAAACTCGATTAAAGATGATGAAATTTTTGCAAAAAAAAATCCATATGACCCATTGTTATGAGTAGCGTACTCATACAACATTGCTTTTGACAATCTTCAAAATTTGAACAAAAATTAAGTTGCTCCAAAATCGGTCGGGTTTAGACTCAAATGTGTGGAAATACATATACATATAATCACGTGTACGAAATAGAAACTCGATTAAAGATGATGAAATTTTTGCAAAAAAAAATCCATATAACCCATTTTTATGAGTAGCGTACTCATACAACATTGCTTTTGACAATCTTAAAAATTTGAACAAAAATTAAGTTACTCCAAAATCGGTCGGGTTTATACTCAAATGTGTGGAAATACATATATCATCACTTGTACAAAATAAAAACTCGTTTAAAGATGATGAAATTTTTGCAAAAAAATCCATATGACCCATTTTTATGAGTAGCGTACTCATACAACATTGCTTTTGACAATCTTAAAAACTTGAACAAAAATTAAGTTGCTCCAAAATCGGTCAGGTTTAGACACAAATGTGTGGAAATGCATATATAATCACGTGTACAAAATAAAAACTCGATTAAAGATGATGAAATTTTTGCACAAAAAATCCATATGACCCATTACTATGAGCACCGTACTCAAACAACATTGCTTTTGACAATCTTAAAAATTTGAACAGAAATTAAGTTGCTCCAACATCGGTCGGGGTTAGACTCAAATGTGTGGAAATACATATATAATCACGTGTACAAAATAAAAACTCGATTAAAGATGATGAAATTTTTCTAAAAAAATTCATATGACCCATTGTTATGAGTAGCTTACTTATACAACATTGCTTTTGACAATCTTAAAAATTTTAACAAAAATTAAGTTGTTCAAAAATCGGTCGGGTTTAGACTCAATTGTGTTGAAATACATATATAATCACGTGTACAAAATAAAAACTCGATTAAAGATGATGAAATTTTTGCAAAAAAAATCCATTAGACCCATTGTTATGAGTAGCGTACTCATACAACATTGCTTTTGACAATCTTAAAAATTTGAACAAAAATTAAGTTGCTCCAAAATCCGTCAGGTTTAGACACAAATGTGTGGAAATACATATATAATCACGTGTACAAAATAAAAACTCGATTAAAGATGATGAAATTTTTGCAAAAAAAATCCATATGACCCACTGTTATGAGTAGCGTACTCATACAACATTGCTTTTGACAATCTTCAAAATTTGAACAAAAATTAAGTTGCTCCAACATCGGTCGGGGTTAGACTCAAATGTGTGGAAATATGTACATATATAATCACGTGTACAAAATAAAAACTCGATAAAAGATGATGAAATTTTTGCAAAAAAATACATATGACCCATTGTTATGAGTAGCGTACTCATACAACATTGCTTTTGACAATCTTAAAAATTTGAACAAAAATTAAGTTGCTCCAAAATCGGTCAGGTTTAGACACAAATGTGTGGAAATGCATATATAGTCACGTGTACAAAATAAAAACTCGATTAAAGATGATGAAATTTTTGCAAAAAAATCCATATGACCCATTGCTATGAGCACCGTACTCAAACAACATTGCTTTTGACAATCTTAAAAATTTGAACAAAAATTAAGTTGCTCCAAAATCGTACGGGGTTAGACTCAAATGTGTGGAAATACATATATAATCACGTGTACAAAATAAAAACTCGATAAAATATGATTAAATTTTTCTAAAAAAATGCATATGACGCATTGTTATGAGTAGCGTACTTATACAACATTGCTTTTGACAATCTTAAAAATTTTAACAAAAATTAAGTTGTTCAAAAATCGGTCGGGTTTAGACTCAAATGTGTGGAAATACATATATAATCACGTGTACAAAATAAAAACTCGATTAAAGATGATGAAATTTTTGCAAAAAAAATCCATTAGACCCATTGTTATGAGTAGCGTACTCATACCACATTGCTTTTGACAATCTTAAAAATTTTAACAAAAATTAAGTTGCTCCAAAATCGGTCTGGTTTAGACGCAAATCTGTGGAAATACATATAGAATCACTTGTACAAAATAAAAAATTTTGATTAAAGTTGATAAAATTTTTGCAATAAAATCCATATTACGCATTGTTATGAGTAGCGTACTCATACAACATTGCTTTTGACAATCTTAAAAATTTGAACAAAAATTGAGTTGCTCCAAAATCCGTCAGGTTTAGACTCAAATGTGTGGAAATACATATATAATCACTTGCACAAAATAAAAACTCGATTAAAGATGATGAAATTTTTGCAAAAAAAATTTATATGACGCATTGTTATGAGTAGCGTACTCATACAACATTGCTTTTGACAATCTTAAAAATTTGAACCAAAAATTAAGTTGCTCCAAAATCGGTCGGGTGTAGACTCTAATGTGTGGAAATACATATATAATCACGTGTACAAACTAAAGATTATGAAATTTTTGCAAAAAAAATCCTTATGAGCCATTGTTATGAGTAGCGTACTCATACAACATTGCTTTTGACAATCTTAAAAATTTGAACAAAAATTAAGTTGCTCCAAAATCGGTCGGGTTTAGACTCAAATGTGTGGAAATACATATATCATCACTTGTACAAAATAAAAACTCGTTTAAAGATGATGAAATTTTTGCAAAAAAATCCATATGACCCATTGTTATGAGTAGCGTACTCATACAACATTGCTTTTGACAATCTTAAAAATTTTAACAAAAATTAAGTTGTTCAAAAATCGGTCGGGTTTAGACTCAAATGTGTGGAAATACATATATAATCACGTGTACAAAATAAAAACTCGATTAAAGATGATGAAATTTTTGCAAAAAAAATCCATATGACCCATTGTTATGAGTAGCGTACTCATACAACATTGCTTTTGACAATCTTCAAAATTTGAAAAAAAAATTAAGTTGCTCCAAAATCGGTCGGGTTTAGACTCAAATGTGTGGAAATACATATATAATCACGTGTACAAAATAAAAACTCGATTAAAGATGATGAAATTTTTGCAAAAAAACTCCATATGACCCATTGTTATGAGTAGCGTACTCATACAACATTGCTTTTGACAATCTTAAAAATTTGAACAAAAATGAAGTTGCTGCAAAATCGGTCGGGGTTAGACTCAAATGTGTGGAAATACATATATAATCACGTGTACAAAATAAAAACTCAAAAAGATGATGAAATTTTTGCAAAAAAAAATCCATATGACCCATTGTTATGAGTAGCGTACTCATACAACATTGCTTTTGACAATCTTAAAAATTTGAACAAAAATTAAGTTGCTCCAAAATCGGTCGGGTTTAGACTCAAATGTGTGGAAATACATATATAATCACGTGTACAAAATAAAAACTCGATAAAATATGATTAAATTTTTCTAAAAAAATGCATATGACGCATTGTTATGAGTAGCGTACTCATACAACATTGCTTTTGACAATCTTAAAAATTTTAACAAAAATTAAGTTGTTCAAAAATCGGTCGGGTTTAGACTCAAATGTGTGGAAATACATATATAATCACGTGTACAAAATAAAAACTCGATTAAAGATGATGAAATTTTTGCAAAAAAAATCCATTAGACCCATTGTTATGAGTAGCGTACTCATACCACATTGCTTTTGACAATCTTAAAAATTTGAACAAAAATTAAGTTGCTCCAAAATCGGTCTGGTTTAGACGCAAATCTGTGGAAATACATATAGAATCACTTGTACAAAATAAAAAATTTTGATTAAAGTTGATGAAATTTTTGCAATAAAATCCATATTACGCATTGTTATGAGTAGCGTACTCATACAACATTGCTTTTGACAATCTTAAAAATTTGAACAAAAATTAAGTTGCTCCAAAATCGGTCGGGTTTAGACTCAAATGTGTGGAAATACATATATCATCACTTGTACAAAATAAAAACTCGTTTAAAGATGATGAAATTTTTGCAAAAAAATCCATATGACCCATTGTTATGAGTAGCGTACTCATACAACATTGCTTTTGACAATCTTAAAAATTTTAACAAAAATTAAGTTGTTCAAAAATCGGTCGGGTTTAGACTCAAATGTGTGGAAATACATATATAATCACGTGTACAAAATAAAAACTCGATTAAAGATGATGAAATTTTTGCAAAAAAAATCCATATGACCCATTGTTATGAGTAGCGTACTCATACAACATTGCTTTTGACAATCTTCAAAATTTAAAAAAAATTAAGTTGCTCCAAAATCGGTCGGGTTTAGACTCAAATGTGTGGAAATACATATATAATCACGTGTACAAAATAAAAACTCGATTAAAGATGATGAAATTTTTGCAAAAAAACTCCATATGACCCATTGTTATGAGTAGCGTACTCATACAACATTGCTTTTGACAATCTTAAAAATTTGAACAAAAATGAAGTTACTCCAAAATCGGTCGGGGTTAGACTCAAATGTGTGGAAATACATATATAATCACGTGTACAAAATAAAAACTCAATTAAAGATGATGAAATTTTTGCAAAAAAAAATCCATATGACCCATTGTTATGAGTAGCGTACTCATACAACATTGCTTTTGACAATCTTAAAAATTTGAACAAAAATTAAGTTGCTCCAAAATCGGTCGGGGTTAGACTCAAATGTGTGGAAATACATATATAATAACGTGTACAAAATAAAAAACCGATTAAAGATGATGAAATTTTTGCAAAAAAATCCATATGACCCATTGTTATGAATAGCGTACTCATACAACAGTGCTTTTGACAATATTAAAAATTTGAACAAAAATTATGTTGCTCCAAAATCGGTCGGCTTTAGACTCAAATGTGTGGAAATACATATATAATCACGTGTACAAAATAAAAACTCGATTAAAGATGATGAAATTTTTGCAAAAAAAATCCATATGACCCATTGTAATGAGTAGCGTACTCATACAACATTGCTTTTGACAATCTTCAAAATTTTAACAAAAATTAAGTTGCTCCAAAATCGGTCGGGTTTAGACTCAAATGTGTGGAAATACATATATAATCACGACTACAAACTAAAAACTCGATTAAAGATGATGAAATTTTTTCAAAAAAAATTCATATGACGCATTGTTATGAGTAGCGTACTCATACAACATTGCTTTTGACAATCTTCCAAATTTGAACATAAATTAAGTTGCTCCAAAACCGGTCGGGTTTAGAATCCAATGTGTGGAAATACATATATAATCACTAGTACAAAATAAAAACTCGAATAAAGATGATGAAATTTTTGCAAAAAAATCCATATGACCCATTGTTATGAATAGCGTACTCATACAACATTGCTTTTGACAATCTTAAAAATTTTAACAAAAATTAAGTTGCTCCAAAATCGGTCGGGTTTAGACTCAAATGTGTGGAAATACATATATAATCACGACTACAAACTAAAAACTCGATTAGAGATGATGAAATTTTTTCAAAAAAAATTCATATGACGCATTGTTATGAGTAGCGTACTCATACAACATTGATTTTGACAATCTTCCAAATTTGAACATAAATTAAGTTGCTCCAAAACCGGTCGGGTTTAGACTCCAATGTGTGGAAATACATATATAATCACTAGTACAAAATAAAAACTCGAATAAAGATAATGAAATTTTTGCAAAAAAATCCATATGACCCATTGTTATGAGTAGCGTACTCATACAACATTGCTTTTGACAATCTTAAAAATTTTAACAAAAATTAAGTTGTTCAAAAATCGGTCGGGTTTAGACTCAAATGTATGGAAATACATATATAATCACGTGTACAAAATAAAAACTCGATTAAAGATGATGAAATTTTTGCAAAAAAAATCCATATGACCCATTGTTATGAGTAGCGTACTCATACAACATTGCTTTTGACAATCTTAAAAATTTGAACAAAAATGAAGTTGCTCCAAAATCGGTCGGGGTTAGACTCAAATGTGTGGAAATACATATATAATCACGTGTACAAAATAAAAACTCAATTAAAGATGATGAAATTTTTGCAAAAAAAAATCCATATGACCCATTGTTATGAGTAGCGTACTCATACAACATTGCTTTTGACAATCTTAAAAATTTGAACAAAAATTAAGTTGCTCCAAAATCGGTCGGGGTTAGACTCAAATGTGTGGAAATACATATATAATAACGTGTACAAAATAAAAAACCGATTAAAGATGATGAAATTTTTGCAAAAAAATCCATATGACCCATTGTTATGAATAGCGTACTCATACAACATTGCTTTTGACAATATTAAAAATTTGAACAAAAATTATGTTGCTCCAAAATCGGTCGGCTTTAGACTCAAATGTGTGGAAATACATATATAATCACGTGTACAAAATAAAAACTCGATTAAAGATGATGAAATTTTTGCAAAAAAAATCCATATGACCCATTGTAATGAGTAGCGTACTCATACAACATTGCTTTTGACAATCTTCAAAATTTTAACAAAAATTAAGTTGCTCCAAAATCGGTCGGGTTTAGACTCAAATGTGTGGAAATACATATATAATCACGACTACAAACTAAAAACTCGATTAAAGATGATGAAATTTTTTCAAAAAAAATTCATATGACGCATTGTTATGAGTAGCGTACTCATACAACATTGCTTTTGACAATCTTCCAAATTTGAACATAAATTAAGTTGCTCCAAAACCGGTCGGGTTTAGACTCCAATGTGTGGAAATACATATATAATCACTAGTACAAAATAAAAACTCGAATAAAGATGATGAAATTTTTGCAAAAAAATCCATATGACCCATTGTTATGAATAGCGTACTCATACAACATTGCTTTTGACAATCTTAAAAATTTTAACAAAAATTAAGTTGCTCCAAAATCGGTCGGGTTTAGACTCAAATGTGTGGAAATACATATATAATCACGACTACAAACTAAAAACTCGATTAAAGATGATGAAATTTTTTCAAAAAAAATTCATATGACGCATTGTTATGAGTAGCGTACTCATACAACATTGCTTTTGACAATCTTCCAAATTTGAACATAAATTAAGTTGCTCCAAAACCGGTCGGGTTTAGACTCCAATGTGTGGAAATACATATATAATCACTAGTACAAAATAAAAACTCGAATAAAGATGATGAAATTTTTGCAAAAAAATCCATATGACCCATTGTTATGAGTAGCGTACTCATACAACATTGCTTTTGACAATCTTAAAAATTTTAACAAAAATTAAGTTGTTCAAAAATCGGTCGGGTTTAGACTCAAATGTATGGAAATACATATATAATCACGTGTACAAAATAAAAACTCGATTAAAGATGATGAAATTTTTGCAAAAAAAATCCATATGACCCATTGTTATGAGTAGCGTACTCATACAACATTGCTTTTGACAATCTTCAAAATTTGAAAAAAAATTAAGTTGCTCCAAAATCGGTCGGGTTTAGACTCAAATGTGTGGAAATACATATATAATCACGTGTACAAAATAAAAACTCGATTAAAGATGATGAAATTTTTGCAAAAAAACTCCATATGACCCATTGTTATGAGTAGCGTACTCATACAACATTGCTTTTGACAATCTAAAAAATTTGAACAAAAATGAAATTGCTCCAAAATCGGTCGGGGTTAGACTCAAATGTGTGGAAATACATATATAATCACGTGTACAAAATAAAAACTCAATTAAAGATGATGAAATTTTTGCAAAAAAAAATCCATATGACCCATTGTTATGAGTAGCGTACTCATACAACATTGCTTTTGACAATCTTAAAAATTTGAACAAAAATTAAGTTGCTCCAAAATCGGTCGGGGTTAGACTCAAATGTGTGGAAATACATATATAATAACGTGTACAAAATAAAAAACCGATTAAAGATGATGAAATTTTTGCAAAAAAATCCATATGACCCATTGTTATGAATAGCGTACTCATACAACATTGCTTTTGACAATATTAAAAATTTTAACAAAAATTATGTTGCTCCAAAATCGGTCGGCTTTAGACTCAAATGTGTGGAAATACATATATAATCACGTGTACAAAATAAAAACTCGATTAAAGATGATGAAATTTTTGCAAAAAAAATCCATATGACCCATAGTAATGAGTAGCGTACTCATACAACATTGCTTTTGACAATCTTCAAAATTTGAACAAAAATTAAGTTGCTCCAAAATCGGTCGGGTTTAGACTCAAATGTGTGGAAATACATATATAATCACTAGTACAAAATAAAAACTCGAATAAAGATGATGAAATTTTTGCAAAAAAATCCATATGACCCATTGTTATGAATAGCGTACTCATACAACATTGCTTTTGACAATCTTAAAAATTTGAACAAAAATTAAGTTGCTCCAAAATCGGTCGGGGTTAGACTCAAATGTGTGGAAATACATATATAATCACGTGTACAAAATAAAAACTCGATAAAAGATGATGAAATTTTTCTAAAAAAAATGCATATGACGCATTGTTATGAGTAGCGTACTCATACAACATTGCTTTTGACAATCTTAAAAATTTTAACAAAAATTAAGTTGTTCAAAAATCGGTCGGGTTTAGACTCAAATGTGTGGAAATACATATATAATCACGTGTACAAAATAAAAACTCGATTAAAGATGATGAAATTTTTGCAAAAAAAATCCATTAGACCCATTGTTATGAGTAGCGTACTCATACAACATTGCTTTTGACAATCTTCAAAATTTGAACAAAAATTAAGTTGCTCCAAAATCGGTCTGGTTTAGACGCAAATCTGTGGAAATACATATAGAATCACTTGTACAAAATAAAAAATTTTGATTAAAGTTGATGAAATTTTTGCAATAAAATCCATATTACGCATTGTTATGAGTAGCGTACTCATACAACATTGCTTTTGCCAATCTTGAAAATTTGAACAAAAATTGAGTTGCTCCAAAATCCGTCAGGTTTAGACTCAAATGTGTGGAAATACATATATAATCACTTGCACAAAATAAAAACTCGATTAAAGATGATGAAATTTTTGCAAAAAAAATTCATATGACGCATTGTTATGAGTAGCGTACTCATACAACATTAGTTTTGACAATCTTCCAAATTTGAACAAAAATTAAGTTGCTCCAAAACCGGTCGGGTTTAGACTCAAATGTGTGGAAATACATATATAATCACTAGTACAAAATAAAAACTCGATTAAAGATGATAAAATTTTACAAAAAAATCCATATGACCCATTGTTATGAGTAGCGTACTCATACAACATTGCTTTTGACAATCTTAAAAATTTGAACAAAAATTAAGTTGCTCCAAAATCGGTCGGGTTTAGACTCAACTGTGTGGAAATACATATATAATAACGTGTACAATATAAAAAACCGATTAAAGATGACGAAATTTTTTCAAAAAAATCCATATGACCCATTGTTATGAGTAGCGTACTCATACAACATTGCTTTTGACAATATTAAAAATTTGAACAAAAATTAAGTTGCTCCAAAATCGGTCGGGTTTAGACTCAAATGTGTGGAAATACATATATAATCACGTGTACAAAATAAAAATTCGCTAAAAATGATGAAATTTTTGCAAAAAAAATCCATATGACCCATTGTAATGAGTAGCGTACTCATACAACATTGCTTTTGACAATCTTCAAAATTTGAACAAAAATTAAGTTGCTCCAAGATCGGTCGGGTTTAGACTCAAATGTGTGGAAATACATATATAATCACGACTACAAACTAAAAACTCGATTAAAGATGATGAAATTTTTTCAAAAAAAAATCATATGACGCATTGTTATGAGTAGCGTACTCATACAACATTGCTTTTGACAATCTTAAAAATTTGAACATAAATTAAGTTGCTCCAAAATCGGTCGGGTTTAGACTCAAATGTGTGGAAATACATATATAATCACGTGTACAAAATAAAAACTCGATAAAAGATGATAAAATTTTTCCAAAAAAAATCCATATGACCCATTGTTATGAGTAGCGTACTCATACAACATTGCTATTGACAATCTTCCAAATTTGAACAAAAATTAAGTTGCTCCAAAACCGTTCGGGTTTAGACTCAAATGTGTGGAAATACATATATAATCACGTGTACAAAATAAAAACTCGATTAAAGATGATGAAATTTTTGTAAAAAAAATCCATAAGACCCATTGTTATGAGTAGCGTACTCATACAACATTGCTTTTGACAATTTTAAAAATTTGAACAAAATTAAGTTGCTCCAAAATCGGTCGGGTGTAGACTCAAATGTGTGGAAATACATATATAATCACGTGTACAAAATAAAACTCGATTAAATATGATGCAATTTTTGCAAAAAAATCCATACGACCCATTGTTATGAGGAGCGTACTCATACAACATTGCTTTTGACAATCTTAAAAATTTTAACAAAAATTAAGTTGCTCCAAAATCGGTCGGGTTTAGACTTAAATAAGTGCAAATACATATATAATCACGTGTACAAAATAAAAACTCGATTAAAGATGATGAAATTTTTGCAAAAAAAATCCATAAGACCCATTGTTATGAGTAGCGTACTCATACAACATTGCTTTTGACAATCTTAAAAATTTGAACAAAAATTAAGTTGCTCCAAAATCGGTCGGGTTTAGACTCAAATTTGTGGAAATACATATATAATCACGTGTACCAAATAAAAACTCGATTAAAGATGATGAAATTTTTGCAAAAAAAATCCATATGACCCATTGTTATGAGTAGCGTACTCATACAACATTGCTATTGACAATCTTCCAAATTTGAACAAAAATTAAGTTGCTCCAAAATCGGTCGGGTTTAGACTCAAATGTGTGGAAATACATATATAATCACGTGTACAAAATAAAAACTCAATTAAAGATGATGAAATTTTTGCAAAAAAAATCCATAAGACCCATTGTTATCAGTAGCGTACTCATACAACATTGCTTTTGACAATCTTAAAAATTTGAACAAAAATTAAGTTGCTCCAAAATCGGTCGGGTTTAGACTCAAATGTGTGGAAATACATATATAATCACGTGTACCAAATAAAAACTCGATTAAAGATGATGAAATTTTTGCAAAAAAAATCCATATGACCCATTGTTATGAGTAGCGTACTCATACAACATTGCTTTTGACAATCTTAAAAATTTGAACAAAAATTAAGTTGCTCCAAAATCGGTCGGGTTTAGACTCAAATGTGTGGAAATACATATATAATCACGAGTACAAACTAAAAACTCGATTAAAGATGATGAAATTTTTTCAAAAAAAATTCTTATGACGCATTGTTATGAGTAGCGTACTCATACAACATTGCTTTTGACAATCCTAAAAATTTGAACAAAAATTAAGTTGCTCCAAAATCGGTCGGGTTTAGACTCAAATGTGTGGAAATACATATATAATCACGTGTACAAAATAAAAACTCGATTAAAGATGATGAAATTTTTGCAAAAAAAATCCATATGTCTCATTGTTATGAGTAGCGTACTCATACAACATTGCTTTTGACAATCTTAACAATTTGAACCAAAAATTAAGTTGCTCCAAAATCGGTCGGGTTTAGACTCAAATGTGTGGAAATACATATACATATAATCACGTGTACAAACTAAAGATGATGAAATTTTTGCAAAAAAAATCCATATGACCCATTGTTATGAGTAGCGTACTCATACAACATTGCTTTTGACAATCCTAAAAATTTGAACAAAAATTAAGTTGCTCCAAAATCGGTCGGGTTTAGACTCAAATGTGTGGAAATACATATATCATCACTTGTACAAAATAAAAACTCGTTTAAAGATGATGAAATTTTTGCTAAAAAATTCATATGACCCATTGTTATGAGTAGCGTACTCATACAACATTGCTTTTGACAATCTTCAAAATTTGACCAAAAATTAAGTTGCTCCAAAATCGGTCAGGTTTAGACACAAATGTGTGGAAATGCATACATATATAATCACGTGTACAAAATAAAAACTTGATTAAAGATGATGAAATTTTTGCAAAAAAATCCATATGACCCATTGCTATGAGCACCGTACTCAAACAACATTGCTTTTGACAATCTTAAAAATTTGAACAAAAATTAAGTTGCTCCGACATCGGTCGGGGTTAGACTCAAATGTGTGGAAATACATATATAATCACGTGTACAAAATATAAACTCGATTAAAGATGATGAAATTTTTGCAAAAAAAAATTCATATGACCCATTGTTATGAGTAGCGTACTTATACAACATTGCTTTTGACAATCTTACAAATTTTAACAAAAATTAAGTTGCTCCAAAATCGGTCGGGTTTAGACTCAAATGTGTGGAAATACATATACATATAATCACGTGTACAAACTAAAGATGATGAAATTTTTGCAAAAAAAATCCATATGACCCATTGTTATGAGTAGCGTACTCATACAACATTGCTTTTGACAATCTTAAAAATTTGAACAAAAATTAAGTTGCTCCAAAATCGGTCAGGTTTAGACACAAATGTGTGGAAATGCATATATAATCACGTGTACAAAATAAAAACTCGATTAAAGATGATGAAACTTTTGCACAAAAAATCCTTATGACCCATTGCTATGAGCACCGTACTCAAACAACATTGCTTTTGACAATCTTAAAAATTTGAACAAAAATTAAGTTGCTCCGACATCGGTCGGGGTTAGACTCAAATGTGTGGAAATACATATATAATCACGTGTACAAAATATAAACTCGATTAAAGATGATGAAATTTTTGCAAAAAAAAATTCATATGACCCATTGTTATGAGTAGCGTACTTATACAACATTGCTTTTGACAATCTTACAAATTTTAACAAAAATTAAGTTGCTCCAAAATCGGTCGGGGTTAGACTCAAATGTGTGGAAATACATATATAATCACGTGAACAAAATAAAAACTCGATAAAAGATGATGAAATTTTTTTAAAAAAATGCATATGACGCTTTGTTATGAGTAGTGTACTCATACAACATTGCTTTTGACAATCTTAAAAATTTTAACAAAAATTAAGTTGTTCAAAAATCGGTCGGGTTTAGACTCAAATGTGTGGAAATACATATATAATCACGTGTACAAAATAAAAACTCGATTAAAGATGATGAAATTTTTGCAAAAAAATTCATTAGACCCATTGTTATGAGTAGCGTACTCATACAACATTGCTTTTGACAATCTTCAAAATTTGAACAAAAATTAAGTTGCTCCAAAATCGGTCTGGTTTAGACGCAAATCTGTGGAAATACATGTAGAATCACTTGTACAAAATAAAAAAATTTGATTAAAGATGATGAAATTTTTGCAATAAAATCCATATTACGCATTGTTATGAGTAGCGTACTCATACAACATTGCTTTTGACAATCTTAAAAATTTTAACAAAAATTGAGTTGCTCCAAAATCCGTCAGGTTTAGACACAAATGTGTGGAAATACATATATAATCACGTGTACAAAATAAAAACCCGATTAAATATGATGAAATTTTTGCAAAAAAAAATCCATATGACCCATTGTTATGAGTAGCGTACTCATACAACATTGCTTTAGACAGTCTTAAAAATTTGAACAAAAATTAAGTTGCTCCAAAATCGGTCGGGTTTAGACTCAAATGTGTGGAAATGCATATATCATCACTTGTACAAAATAAAAACTCGTTTAAAGATGATGAAATTTTTGCTAAAAAATCCATATGACCCATTGTTATGAGTAGCGTACTCATACAACATTGCTTTTGACAATCTTAAAAATTTGAACAAAAATTAAGTTGCTCCAAAATCGGTCAGGTTTAGACACAAATGTGTGGAAATGCATATATAATCACGTGGACAAAATAAAAACTCGATTAAAGATGATGAAATTTTTGCAAAAAAAATTCATATGACGCATTGTTATGAGTAGCGTACTCATACAACATTGCTTTTGACAATCTTAAAAATTTGAACCAAAAATTAAGTTGCTCCAAAATCGGTCGGGTTTAGACTCAAATGTGTGGAAATACATATACATATAATCACGTGTACAAACTAAAGATGATGAAATTTTTGCAAAAAAAATCCATATGACCCATTGTTATGAGTAGCGTACTCATACAACATTGCTTTTGACAATCTTAAAAATTTGAACAAAAATTAAGTTGCTCCAAAATCGGTCGGGTTTAGACTCAAATGTGTGGAAATACATATATCATCACTTGTACAAAATAAAAACTCGTTTAAAGATGATGAAATTTTTGCTAAAAAATCCATATGACCCATTGTTATGAGTAGCGTACTCATACAACATTGCTTTTGACAATCTTAAAAATTTGAACAAAAATTAAGTTGCTCCAAAATCGGTCAGGTTTAGACACAAATGTGTGGAAATGCATATATAATCACGTGTACAAAATAAAAACTTGATTAAAGATGATGAAATTTTTGCAAAAAAATCCATATGACCCATTGCTATGAGCACCGTACTCAAACAACATTGCTTTTGACAATCTTAAAAATTTGAACAAAAATTAAGTTACTCCAAAATCGGTCGGGGTTAGACTCAAATGTGTGGAAATACATATATAATCACGTGTACAAAATAAAAACTCGATTAAAGATGATGAAATTTTTCTAAAAAAATTCATATGACGCATTGTTATGAGTAGCGTACTCATACAACATTGCTTTTGACAATCTTAAAAATTTTAACAGAAATTAAGTTGTTCAAAAATCGGTCGGGTTTAGACTCAAATGTGTGGAAATACATATATAATCACGTGTACAAAATAAAAACTCGATTAAAGATGATGAAATTTTTGCAAAAAAAATGCATTAGACCCATTGTTATGAGTAGCGTACTCATACAACATTGCTTTTGACAATCTTAAAATTTGAACAAAAATTAAGTTGCTCCAAAAGTTGCTCCAAAAAAATTCATATGACGCATTGTTATGAGTAGCGTACTCATACAACATTGCTTTTGACAATCTTAAAAATTTGAACAAAAATTAAGTTGCTCCAAAATCGGTCGGGTTTAGACTCAAATGTGTGGAAATACATATATCATCACTTGTACAAAATAAAAACTCGTTTAAAGATAATGAAATTTTTGCTAAAAAATTCATATGACCCATTGTTATGAGTAGCGTACTCATACAACATTGCTTTTGACAATCTTAAAAATTTGACCAAAAATTAAGTTGCTCCAAAATCGGTCAGGTTTAGACACAAATGTGTGGAAATGCATACATATATAATCACGTGTACAAAATAAAAACTTGATTAAAGATGATGAAATTTTTGCAAAAAAATCCATATGACCCATTGCTATGAGCACCGTACTCAAACAACATTGCTTTTGACAATCTTAAAAATTTGAACAAAAATTAAGTTGCTCCAAAATCGGTCGGGTTTAGACTCAAATGTGTGGAAATACATATACATATAATCACGTGTACAAACTAAAGATGATGAAATTTTTGCAAAAAAAATCCATATGACCCATTGTTATGAGTAGCGTACTCATACAACATTGCTTTTGACAATCTTAAAAATTTGAACAAAAATTAAGTTGCTCCAAAATCGTTCAGGTTTAGACACAAATGTGTGGAAATGCATATATAATCACGTGTACAAAATAAAAACTCGATTAAAGATGATGAAACTTTTGCACAAAAAATCCATATGACCCATTGCTATGAGCACCGTACTCAAACAACATTGCTTTTGACAATCTTAAAAATTTGAACAAAAATTAAGTTGCTCCGACATCGGTCGGGGTTAGACTCAAATGTGTGGAAATACATATATAATCACGTGTACAAAATAGAAACTCGATTAAAGATGATGAAATTTTTGCAAAAAAAAATTCATATGACCCATTGTTATGAGTAGCGTACTTATACAACATTGCTTTTGACAATCTTACAAATTTTAACAAAAATTAAGTTGCTCCAAAATCGGTCGGGGTTAGACTCCAGTGTGTGGAAATACATATATAATCACGTGAACAAAATAAAAACTCGATAAAAGATGATGAAATTTTTCTAAAAAAATGCATATGACGCTTTGTTATGAGTAGTGTACTCATACAACATTGCTTTTGACAATCTTAAAAATTTTAACAAAAATTAAGTTGTTCAAAAATCGGTCGGGTTTAGACTCAAATGTGTGGAAATACATATATAATCACGTGTACAAAATAAAAACTCGATTAAAGATGATGAAATTTTTGCAAAAAAATCCATTAGACCCATTGTTATGAGTAGCGTACTCATACAACATTGCTTTTGACAATCTTCAAAATTTGAACAAAAATTAAGTTGCTCCAAAATCGGTCTGGTTTAGACGCAAATCTGTGGAAATACATGTAGAATCACTTGAACAAAATAAAAAAATTTGATTAAAGATGATGAAATTTTTGCAATAAAATCCATATTACGCATTGTTATGAGTAGCGTACTCATACAACATTGCTTTTGACAATCTTAAAAATTTTAACAAAAATTGAGTTGCTCCAAAATCCGTCAGGTTTAGACACAAATGTGTGGAAATACATATATAATCACTTGTACAAAATAAAAACCCGATTAAATATGATGAAATTTTTGCAAAAAAAAATCCATATGACCCATTGTTATGAGTAGCGTACTCATACAACATTGCTTTAGACAGTCTTAAAAATTTGAACAAAAATTAAGTTGCTCCAAAATCGGTCGGGTTTAGACTCAAATGTGTGGAAATGCATATATCATCACTTGTACAAAATAAAAACTCGTTTAAAGATGATGAAATTTTTGCTAAAAAATCCATATGACCCATTGTTATGAGTAGCGTACTCATACAACATTGCTTTTGACAATCTTCAAAATTTGAACAAAAATTAAGTTGCTCCAAAATCGGTCAGGTTTAGACACAAATGTGTGGAAATGCATATATAATCACGTGGACAAAATAAAAACTCGATTAAAGATGATGAAATTTTTGCAAAAAAAATTCATATGACGCATTGTTATGAGTAGCGTACTCATACAACATTGCTTTTGACAATCTTAAAAATTTGAACCAAAAATTAAGTTGCTCCAAAATCGGTCGGGTTTAGACTCAAATGTGTGGAAATACATATACATATAATCACGTGTACAAACTAAAGATGATGAAATTTTTGCAAAAAAAATCCATATGACCCATTGTTATGAGTAGCGTACTCATACAACATTGCTTTTGACAATCTTAAAAATTTGAACAAAAATTAAGTTGCTCCAAAATCGGTCGGGTTTAGACTCAAATGTGTGGAAATACATATATCATCACTTGTACAAAATAAAAACTCGTTTAAAGATGATGAAATTTTTGCTAAAAAATCCATATGACCCATTGTTATGAGTAGCGTACTCATACAACATTGCTTTTGACAATCCTAAAAATTTGAACAAAAATTAAGTTGCTCCAAAATCGGTCAGGTTTAGACACAAATGTGTGGAAATGCATATATAATCACGTGTACAAAATAAAAACTTGATTAAAGATGATGAAATTTTTGCAAAAAAATCCATATGACCCATTGCTATGAGCACCGTACTCAAACAACATTGCTTTTGACAATCTTAAAAATTTGAACAAAAATTAAGTTACTCCAAAATCGGTCGGGGTTAGACTCAAATGTGTGGAAATACATATATAATCACGTGTACAAAATAAAAACTCGATTAAAGATGATGAAATTTTTCTAAAAAAATTCATATGACGCATTGTTATGAGTAGCGTACTCATACAACATTGCTTTTGACAATCTTAAAAATTTTAACAGAAATTAAGTTGTTCAAAAATCGGTCGGGTTTAGACTCAAATGTATGGAAATACATATATAATCACGTGTACAAAATAAAAACTCGATTAAAGATGATGAAATTTTTGCAAAAAAAATGCATTAGACCCATTGTTATGAGTAGCGTACTCATACAACATTGCTTTTGACAATCTTAAAATTTGAACAAAAATTAAGTTGCTCCAAAAGTTGCTCCAAAAAAATTCATATGACGCATTGTTATGAGTAGCGTACTCATACAACATTGCTTTTGACAATCTTCAAAATTTGAACAAAAATTAAGTTGCTCCAAAATCGGTCTGGTTTAGACGCAAATCTGTGGAAATACATATAGAATCACTTGTACAAAATAAAAAATTTTGATTAAAGATGATGAAATTTTGCAAAAAAATCCATATTACGCATGGTTATGAGTAGCGTACTCATACAACATTGCTTTTGACAATCTTAAAAATTTGAACAAAAATTAAGTTGCTCCAAAATCCGTCAGGTTTAGACACAAATGTGTGGAAACACATATATAATCACGTGTACAAAATAAAAACTCGATTAAAGATGATGAAATTTTTGCAAAAAAAAATCCATATGACCCACTGTTAATAGTAGCGTATTCATACAACATTGCTTTAGACAGTCTTAAAAATTTGAACAAAAATTAAGTTGCTCCAAAATCGGTCGGGTTTAGACTGAAATGTTTGGAAATCCATATATAATCATTTGCACAAAATAAAAACTCGATTAAAGATGATGAAATTTTTGCAAAAAAAATTCATATGACGCATTGTTATGAGTAGCGTACTCATACAACATTGCTTTTGACAATCTTAAAATTTGAACAAAAATTAAGTTGCTCCAGAATCAGTCGGGTTTAGACTCAAATGTTTGAAAATACATATATAATCACTTGTACAAACTAAAGATGATGAAGTTTTTGCAAAAAAAATCCATATGACCCATTGTTATGAGTAGCGTACTCATACAACATTGCTTTTGACAATCTTCAAAATTTGAACAAAAATTAAGTTGCTCCAAAATCGGTCGGGTTTAGACTCAAATGTGTGGAAATACATATATATTCACGTGTAAAAAATAAAAACTCGATTAAAGATGATGAAATTTTTGCAAAAAAAAATCCATATGACCCATTGTTATGAGTAGCGTACTCATACAACATTGCTTTTGACAATCTTAAAAATTTGAACAAAAATGAAGTTGCTCCAAAATCGGTCGGGGTTAGACTCAAATGTGTGGAAATACATATATAATCACGTGTACAAAATAAAAACTCGATTAAAGATGATGAAATTTTTGCAAAAAAAATCCATATGACCCATTGTTATGAGTAGCGTACTCATACAACATTGCTTTTGACAATCTTCAAAATTTGAACAAAAATTAAGTTGCTCCAAAATCGGTCGGGTTTAGACTCAAATGTGTGGAAATACATATACATATAATCACGTGTACAAAATATAAACTCGATTAAAGATGATGAAATTTTTGCAAAAAAAAATCCATATGACCCATTTTTATGAGTAGCGTACTCATACAACATTGCTTTTGACAATCTTAAAAATTTTAACAAAAATTAAGTTGCTCCAAAATCGGTCGGGTTTATACTCAAATGTGTGGAAATATTTACATATATCATCACTTGTACAAAATAAAAACTCGTTTAAAGATGATGAAATTTTTGCAAAAAAATCCATATGACCCATTGTTATGAGTAGCGTACTCATACAACATTGCTTTTGACAATCTTAAAAATTTGAACAAAAATTAAGTTGCTCGAAAATCGGTCAGGTTTAGACACAAATGTGTGGAAATGCATATATAATCACGTGTACAAAATAAAAACTCGATTAAAGATGATGAAATTTTTGCACAAAAAATCCATATGACCCATTACTATGAGCACCGTACTCAAACAACATTGCTTTTGACAATCTTAAAAATTTTAACAGAAATTAAGTTGCTCCAACATCGGTCGGGGTTAGACTCAAATGTGTGGAAATACATATATAATCACGTGTACAAAATAAAAACTCGATTAAAGATGATGAAATTTTTCTAAAAAAATTCATATGACCCATTGTTATGAGTAGCTTACTTATACAACATTGCTTTTGACAATCTTAAAAATTTTAACAAAAATTAAGTTGTTCAAAAATCGGTCGGGTTTAGACTCAATTGTGTTGAAATACATATATAATCACGTGTACAAAATAAAGACTCGATTAAAGATGATGAAATTTTTGCAAAAAAAATCCATTAGACCCATTGTTATGAGTAGCGTACTCATACAACATTGCTTTTGACAATCTTCAAAATTTGAACAAAAATTAAGTTGCTCCAACATCGGTCGGGGTTAGACTCAAATGTGTGGAAATACATATACATATAATCACATGTACAAAATAAAAACTCGATAAAAGATGATGAAATTTTTGCAAAAAAATACATATGACCCATTGTTATGAGTAGCGTACTCATACAACATTGCTTTTGACAATCTTAAAAATTTGAACAAAAATGAAGTTGCTCCAAAATCGGTCGGGGTTAGACTCAAATGTGTGGAAATACATATATAATCACGTGTACAAAATAAAAACTCGATTAAAGATGATGAAATTTTTGCAAAAAAAATCCATATGACCCATTGTTATGAGTAGCGTACTCATACAACATTGCTTTTGACAATCTTCAAAATTTGAACAAAAATTAAGTTGCTCCAAAATCGGTCGGGTTTAGACTCAAATGTGTGGAAATACATATACATATAATCACGTGTACAAAATATAAACTCGATTAAAGATGATGAAATTTTTGCAAAAAAAAATCCATATGACCCATTTTTATGAGTAGCGTACTCATACAACATTGCTTTTGACAATCTTAAAAATTTTAACAAAAATTAAGTTGCTCCAAAATCGGTCGGGTTTATACTCAAATGTGTGGAAATATTTACATATATCATCACTTGTACAAAATAAAAACTCGTTTAAAGATGATGAAATTTTTGCAAAAAAATCCATATGACCCATTGTTATGAGTAGCGTACTCATACAACATTGCTTTTGACAATCTTAAAAATTTGAACAAAAATTAAGTTGCTCGAAAATCGGTCAGGTTTAGACACAAATGTGTGGAAATGCATATATAATCACGTGTACAAAATAAAAACTCGATTAAAGATGATGAAATTTTTGCACAAAAAATCCATATGACCCATTACTATGAGCACCGTACTCAAACAACATTGCTTTTGACAATCTTAAAAATTTTAACAGAAATTAAGTTGCTCCAACATCGGTCGGGGTTAGACTCAAATGTGTGGAAATACATATATAATCACGTGTACAAAATAAAAACTCGATTAAAGATGATGAAATTTTTCTAAAAAAATTCATATGACCCATTGTTATGAGTAGCTTACTTATACAACATTGCTTTTGACAATCTTAAAAATTTTAACAAAAATTAAGTTGTTCAAAAATCGGTCGGGTTTAGACTCAATTGTGTTGAAATACATATATAATCACGTGTACAAAATAAAGACTCGATTAAAGATGATGAAATTTTTGCAAAAAAAATCCATTAGACCCATTGTTATGAGTAGCGTACTCATACAACATTGCTTTTGACAATCTTCAAAATTTGAACAAAAATTAAGTTGCTCCAACATCGGTCGGGGTTAGACTCAAATGTGTGGAAATACATATACATATAATCACATGTACAAAATAAAAACTCGATAAAAGATGATGAAATTTTTGCAAAAAAATACATATGACCCATTGTTATGAGTAGCGTACTCATACAACATTGCTTTTGACAATCTTAAAAATTTGAACAAAAATTAAGTTGCTCCAAAATCGGTCAGGTTTAGACTCAAATGTGTGGAAATACATATATCATCACTTGTACAAAATAAAAACTCGTTTAAAGATGATGAAATTTTTGCTAAAAAATCCATATGACCCATTGTTATGAGTAGCGTACTCATACAACATTGCTTTTGACAATCTTAAAAATTTGAACAAAAATTAAGTTGCTCCAAAATCGGTCAGGTTTAGACACAAATGTGTGGAAATGCATATATAATCACGTGTACAAAATAAAAACTTGATTAAAGATGATGAAATTTTTGCAAAAAAATCCATATGACCCATTGCTATGAGCACCGTACTCAAACAACATTGCTTTTGACAATCTTAAAAATTTGAACAAAAATTAAGTTACTCCAAAATCGGTCGGGGTTAGACTCAAATGTGTGGAAATACATATATAATCACGTGTACAAAATAAAAACTCGATTAAAGATGATGAAATTTTTCTAAAAAAATTCATATGACGCATTGTTATGAGTAGCGTACTCATACAACATTGCTTTTGACAATCTTAAAAATTTTAACAGAAATTAAGTTGTTCAAAAATCGGTCGGGTTTAGACTCAAATGTGTGGAAATACATATATAATCACGTGTACAAAATAAAAACTCGATTAAAGATGATGAAATTTTTGCAAAAAAAATGCATTAGACCCATTGTTATGAGTAGCGTACTCATACAACATTGCTTTTGACAATCTTAAAATTTGAACAAAAATTAAGTTGCTCCAAAAGTTGCTCCAAAAAAATTCATATGACGCATTGTTATGAGTAGCGTACTCATACAACATTGCTTTTGACAATCTTCAAAATTTGAACAAAAATTAAGTTGCTCCAAAATCGGTCTGGTTTAGACGCAAATCTGTGGAAATACATATAGAATCACTTGTACAAAATAAAAAATTTTAATTAAAGATGATGAAATTTTGCAAAAAAATCCATATTACGCATGGTTATGAGTAGCGTACTCATACAACATTGCTTTTGACAATCTTAAAAATTTGAACAAAAATTAAGTTGCTCCAAAATCCGTCAGGTTTAGACACAAATGTGTGGAAACACATATATAATCACGTGTACAAAATAAAAACTCCATTAAAGATGATGAAATTTTTGCAAAAAAAAATCCATATGACCCACTGTTAATAGTAGCGTACTCATACAACATTGCTTTAGACAGTCTTAAAAATTTGAACAAAAATTAAGTTGCTCCAAAATCGGTCGGGTTTAGACTGAAATGTTTGGAAATCCATATATAATCATTTGCACAAAATAAAAACTCGATTAAAGATGATGAAATTTTTGCAAAAAAAATTCATATGACGCATTGTTATGAGTAGCGTACTCATACGACATTGCTTTTGACAATCTTAAAATTTGAACAAAAATTAAGTTGCTCCAGAATCGGTCGGGTTTAGACTCAAATGTTTGAAAATACATATATAATCACTTGTACAAACTAAAGATGATGAAATTTTTGCAAAAAAAATCCATATGACCCATTGTTATGAGTAGCGTACTCATACAACATTGCTTTTGACAATCTTCAAAATTTGAACAAAAATTAAGTTGCTCCAAAATCGGTCGGGTTTAGACTCAAATGTGTGGAAATACATATCTATTCACGTGTAAAAAATAAAAACTCGATTAAAGATGATGAAATTTTTGCAAAAAAAAATCCATATGACCCATTGTTATGAGTAGCGTACTCATACAACATTGCTTTTGACAATCTTAAAAATTTGAACAAAAATTAAGTTGCTCCAAAATCGGTCGGGGTTAGACTCAAATGTGTGGAAATACATATATAATCACGTGTACAAAATAAAAACTCGATTAAAGATGATGAAATTTTTGCAAAAAAAATCCATATGACCCATTGTTATGAGTAGCGTACTCATACAACATTGCTTTTGACAATCTTCAAAATTTGAACAAAAATTAAGTTGCTCCAAAATCGGTCGGGTTTAGACTCAAATGTGTGGAAATACATATACATATAATCACGTGTACAAAATATAAACTCGATTAAAGATGATGAAATTTTTCTAAAAAAATTCATATGACCCATTGTTATGAGTAGCTTACTTATACAACATTGCTTTTGACAATCTTAAAAATTTTAACAAAAATTAAGTTGTTCAAAAATCGGTCGGGTTTAGACTCAATTGTGTTGAAATACATATATAATCACGTGTACAAAATAAAAACTCGATTAAAGATGATGAAATTTTTGCAAAAAAAATCCATTAGACCCATTGTTATGAGTAGCGTACTCATACAACATTGCTTTTGACAATCTTCAAAATTTGAACAAAAATTAAGTTGCTCCAACATCGGTCGGGGTTAGACTCAAATGTGTGGAAATACTTATACATATAATCACATGTACAAAATAAAAACTCGATAAAAGATGATGAAATTTTTGCAAAAAAATACATATGACCCATTGTTATGAGTAGCGTACTCATACAACATTGCTTTTGACAATCTGAAAAATTTGAACAAAAATTAAGATGCTCCAAAATCGTACGGGGTTAGACTCAAATGTGTGGAAATACATATATAATCACGTGTTCAAAATAAAAACTCGATAAAAGATGATTAAATTTTTCTAAAAAAATGCATATGACGCATTGTTATGATTAGCGTACTCATACAACATTGCTTTTGACAATCTTAAAAATTTTAACAAAAATTAAGTTGTTCAAAAATCGGTCGGGTTTAGACTCAAATGTGTGGAAATACATATATAATCACGTGTACAAAATAAAAACTCGATTAAAGATGATGAAATTTTTGCAAAAAAAATCCATTAGACCCATTGTTATGAGTAGCGTACTCATACCACATTGCTTTTGACAATCTTCAAAATTTGAACAAAAATTAAGTTGCTCCAAAATCGGTCTGGTTTAGACGCAAATCTGTGGAAATACATATAGAATCACTTGTACAAAATAAAAAATTTTGATTAAAGTTGATAAAATTTTTGCAATAAAATCCATATTACGCATTGTTATGAGTAGCGTACTCATACAACATTGCTTTTGACAATCTTAAAAATTTGAACAAAAATTGAGTTGCTCCAAAAGCCGTCAGGTTTAGACTCAAATGTGTGGAAATACATATATAATCACTTGCACAAAATAAAAATTCGAATAAAGATGATGAAATTTTTGCAAATAAAATTCATATGACGCATTGTTATGAGTAGCGTACTCATACAACATTGCTTTTGACAATCTTAAAAATTTGAACCAAAAAGTAAGTTGCTCCAAAATCGGTCAACTCGATTAAAGATGATGAAATTTTTGCAAAAAAAATCCATATGACCCATTGTTATGAGTAGCGTACTCATACAACATTGCTTTTGACAATCTTCAAAATTTGAACAAAAATTAAGTTGCTCCAAAATCGGTCGGGTTTAGACTCAAATGTGTGGAAATACATATATAATCACGTGTACAAAATAAAAACTCGATTAAAGATGATGAAATTTTTGCAAAAAAAATTCATATGACCCATTGTTATGAGTAGCGTACTCATACAACATTGCTTTTGACAATCTTAAAAATTTGAACAAAAATTAAGTTGCTCCAAAATCGGTCGGGGTTAGACTCAAATGTGTGGAAATACATATATGTATAATAACGTGTACAAAATAAAAAACCGATTAAAGATGATGAAATTTTTGCAAAAAAATCCATATGACCCATTGTTATGAATAGCGTACTCATACAACATTGCTTTTGACAATATTAAAAATTTGAACAAAAATTATGTTGCTAAAAAATCGGTCGGGTTTAGACTCAAATGTGTGGAAATACATATATAATCACGTGTACAAAATAAAAACTCGATTAAAGATGATGAAATTTTTGCAAAAAAAATCCATATGACCCATTGTAATGAGTAGCGTACTCATACAACATTGCTTTTGACAATCTTAAAAAGTTGAACAAAAATTGAGTTGCTCCAAAAGCCGTCAGGTTTAGACTCAAATGTGTGGAAATACATATATAATCACGTGCACAAAATAAAAACTCGATTAAAGATGATGAAATTTTTGCAAAAAAAATCCATATGACCCATTGTAATGAGTAGCATACTCATACAACATTGCTTTTGACAATCTTAAAAATTTGAACAAAAATTGAGTTGCTCCAAAATCGGTCGGGTTTAGACTCAAATGTGTGGAAATACATATATAATCACGTGTACAAAATAAAAACTCGATTAAAGATGATGAAATTTTTGCAAAAAAATCCATATGACCCATTGCTATGAGCACCGTACTCAAACAACATTGCTTTTGACAATCTGAAAAATTTGAACAAAAATTAAGATGCTCCAAAATCGTACGGTGTTAGACTCAAATGTGTGGAAATACATATATAATCACGTGTACAAAATAAAAACTCGATAAAAGTTGATTAAATTTTTCTAAAAAAATGCATATGACGCATTGTTATGAGTAGCGTACTCATACAACATTGCTTTTGACAATCTTAAAATTTTAACAAAAATTAAGTTGTTCAAAAATCGGTCGGATTTAGACTTAAATGTGTGGAAATACATATATAATCACGTGTACAAAATAAAAACTCGATTAAAGATGATGAAATTTTTGCAAAAAAAATCCATTAGACCCATTGTTATGAGTAGCATACTCATACCACATTGCTTTTGACAATCTTCAAAATTTGAACAAAAATTAAGTTGCTCCAAAATCGGTCTGGTTTAGACGCAAATCTGTGGAAATACATATAGAATCACTTGTACAAAATAAAAAATTTTGATTAAAGTTGATGAAATTTTTGCAATAAAATCCATATTACGCATTGTTATGAGTAGCGTACTCATACAACATTGCTTTTGACAATCTTAAAAATTTGAACAAAAATTGAGTTGCTCCAAAATCGGTCGGGTTTAGACTCAAATGTGTGGAAATACATATATCATCACTTGTACAAAATAAAAACTCGTTTAAAGATGATGAAATTTTTGCAAAAAAATCCATATGACCCATTGTTATGAGTAGCGTACTCATACAACATTGCTTTTGACAATCTTAAAAATTTTAACAAAAATTAAGTTGTTCAAAAATCGGTCGGGTTTAGACTCAAATGTGTGGAAATACATATATAATCACGTGTACAAAATAAAAACTCGATTAAAGATGATGAAATTTTTGCAAAAAAAATCCATATGACCCATTGTTATGAGTAGCGTACTCATACAACATTGCTTTTGACAATCTTCAAAATTTGAACAAAAATTAAGTTGCTCCAAAATCGGTCGGGTTTAGACTCTAATGTGTGGAAATACATATATAATCACGTGTACAAACTAAAGATTATGAAAGTTTTGCAAAAAAAATCCTTATGAGCCATTGTTATGAGTAGCGTACTCATACAACATTGCTTTTGACAATCTTAAAAATTTGAACAAAAATTAAGTTGCTCCAAAATCGGTCGGGTTTAGACTCAAATGTGTGGAAATACATATATCATCACTTGTACAAAATAAAAACTCGTTTAAAGATGATGAAATTTTTGCAAAAAAATCCATATGACCCATTGTTATGAGTAGCGTACTCATACAACATTGCTTTTGACAATCTTAAAAATTTTAACAAAAATTAAGTTGTTTAAAAATCGGTCGGGTTTAGACTCAAATGTGTGGAAATACATATATAATCACGTGTACAAAATAAAAACTCGATTAAAGATGATGAAATTTTTGCAAAAAAAATCCATATGATCAATTGTTATGAGTAGCGTACTCATACAACATTGCTTTTGACAATCTTCAAAATTTGAACAAAAATTAAGTTGCTCCAAAATCGGTCGGGGTTAGACTCAAATGTGTGGAAATACATATATAATCACGTGTACAAAATAAAAACTCAATTAAAGATGATGAAATTTTTGCAAAAAAAAATCCATATGACCCATTGTTATGAGTAGCGTACTCATACAACATTGCTTTTGACAATCTTAAAAATTTGAACAAAATTTAAGTTGCTCCAAAATCGGTCGGGGTTAGACTCAAATGTGTGGAAATACATATATAATAACGTGTACAAAATAAAAAACCGATTAAAGATGATGAAATTTTTGCAAAAAAATCCATATGACCCATTGTTATGAATAGCGTACTCATACAACATTGCTTTAGAATATATTTAAAATTTGAATAAAAATTATGTTGCTCCAAAATCGGTCGGGTTTAGACTCAAATGTGTGGAAATACATATATAATCACATGTACAAAATAAAAACTCGATTAAAGATGATGAAATTTTTGCAAAAAAATCCATATGACCCATTGTTATGAGTAGCGTACTCATACAACATTGCTTTTGACAATCTTAAAATTTGAACAAAAATTAAGTTGCTCCAAAATCGGTCGGGTTTAGACTCAAATGTTTGAAAATACATATATAATCACTTGTACAAACTAAAGATGATGAAATTTTTGCAAAAAAAATCCATATGACCCATTGTTATGAGTAGCGTACTCATACAACATTGCTTTTGACAATCTTAAAAATTTGAACAAAAATTGAGTTGCTCCAAAAGCCGTCAGGTTTAGACTCAAATGTGTGGAAATACATATATAATCACTTGCACAAAATAAAAACTCGATTAAAGATGATGAAATTTTTGCAAAAAAAAATCCATATGACGCATTGTTATGAGTAGCGTACTCATACAACATTGCTTTTGACAATCTTAAAAATTTGAACCAAATAGTAAGTTGGTCCAAAATAGGTCGGGTTTAGACTCTAATGTGTGGAAATACATATATAATCACGTGTACAAACTAAAGATTATGAAATTTTTGCAAAAAAAATCCTTATGAGCCATTGTTATGAGTAGCGTACTCATACAACATTGCTTTTGACAATCTTAAAAATTTGAACAAAAATTAAGTTGCTCCAAAATCGGTCGGGTTTAGACTCAAATGTGTGGAAATACATATATCATCACTTGTTCAAAATAAAAACTCGTTTAAAGATGATGAAATTTTTGCAAAAAAATCCATATGACCCATTGTTATGAGTAGCGTACTCATACAACATTGCTTTTGACAATCTTAAAAATTTTAACAAAAATTAAGTTGTTCCAAAATCGGTCGGGTTTAGACTCAAATGTGTGGAAATACATATATAATCACGTGTACAAAATAAAAACTCGATTAAAGATGATGCAATTTTTGCAAAAAAAATCCATATGATCCATTGTTATGAGTAGCGTACTCATACAACATTGCTTTTGACAATCTTCAAATTTGAACAAAAATTAAGTTGCTCCAAAATCGGTCGGGTTTAGACTCAAATGTGTGGAAATACATATATAATCACGTGTACAAAATCAAAACTCGATTAAAGATGATGAAATTTTTGCAAAAAAAATCCATATGACCCATTGTTATGAGTAGCGTACTCATACAACATTGCTTTTGACAATCTTAAAAATTTGAACAAAAATTAAGTTGCTCCAAAATCGGTCGGGGTTAGACTCAAATGTGTGGAAATACATATATAATCACGTGTACAAAATAAAAACACAATTAAAGATGATGAAATTTTTGCAAAAAAAAATCCATATGCTTTTGACAATCTGAAAAATTTGAACAAAAATTAAGTTGCTCCAAAATCGGTCGGGTTTAGACTCAAATGTGTGGAAATACATATATAATCACGACTACAAACTAAAAACTCGATTAAAGATGATGAAATTTTTTCAAAAAAAATTCATATGACGCATTGTTATGAGTAGCGTACTCATACAACATTGCTTTTGACAATCTTAAAAATTTGAACATGAATTAAGTTGCTCCAAAATCGGTCGGGTTTAGACTCAAATGTGTGGAAATACATATATAATCACGTGTACAAAATAAAAACTCGATTAAAGATGATGAAATTTTTCCAAAAAAAAATCCATATGACGCATTGTTATGAGTAGCGTACTCATACAACATTGCTTTTTGCAATCTTAAGAATTTGAACAAAAATTAAGTTGCTGCAAAATCGGTCGGGTTTAGACTCCAATGTGTGGAAATACATATATAATCACGTGTACAAAATAAAAACTCTATAAAAGATGATACAATTTTTCCAAAAAAAATCCATATGACCCATTGTTATGAGTAGCGTGTTCATACAACATTGCTATTGACAATCTTCCAAATTTGAACAAAAATTAAGTTGCTCCAAAACCGGTCGGGTTTAGACTCAAATGTGTGGAAATACATATGTAATCACGTGTACAAAATAAAAACTCGATTCAAGATGATGAAATTTTTCCAAAAAAAAATCCATATGACGCATTGTTATGAGTAGCGTACTCATACAACATTGCTTTTGACAATCTTCCAAATTTGAACAAAAATTAAGTTGCTCCAAAACCGGTCGGGTTTAGACTCAAATGTGTGGAAATACATATATAATCACGTGTACAAAATAAAAACTCGATTAAAGATGATGAAATTTTTGCAAAAAAATCCATATGACCCATTGTTATGAATAGCGTACTCATACAACATTGCTTTTGACAATATTAAAAATTTGAACAAAAATTAAGTTACTCCAAAATCGGTCGGGTTTAGACTCAAATGTGTGGAAATACATATATAATCACGTGTACAAAATATAAACTCGATTAAAGATGATGAAATTTTTGCAAAAAAAAATCCATATGACGCATTGTTATGAGTAGCGTACTCACACAACATTGCTTTTGACAATCTTAAAAATTTGAACAAAAATTAAGTTGCTGCAAAATCGGTCGGGTTTATACTCAAATGTGTGGAAATACATATATCATCACTTGTACAAAATAAAAACTCGTTTAAAGATGATGAAATTTTTGCAAAAAAATCCATATCACCCATTGTTATGAGTAGCGTACTCATACAACATTGCTTTTGACAATCTTAAAAATTTTAACAAAAATTAAGTTGCTCCAAAATCGGTCAGGTTTAGACACAAATGTGTGGAAATGCATATATAATCACGTGTACAAAATAAAAACTCGATTAAAGATGATGAAATGTTTGCACAAAAAATCCATATGACCCATTACTATGAGCACCGTACTCAAACCACATTGCTTTTGACAATCTTAAAAATTTTAACAAAAATTAAGTTGTTCAAAAATCGGTCGGGTTTAGACTCAAATGTGTTGAAATACATATATAATCACGTGTACAAAATAAAAACTCGATTAAAGATGATGAAATTTTTGCAAAAAAATCCATATGACCCATTGTTATGAATAGCGTACTCATACAACATTGCTTTTGACAATATTAAAAATTTGAACAAAAATTAAGTTACTCCAAAATCGGTCGGGTTTAGACTCAAATGTGTGGAAATACATATATAATCACGTGTACAAAATATAAACTCGATTAAAGATGATGAAATTTTTGCAAAAAAAAATCCATATGACGCATTGTTATGAGTAGCGTACTCATACAACATTGCTTTTGACAATCTTAAAAATTTGAACCAAATAGTAAGTTGGTCCAAAATAGGTCGGGTTTAGACTCTAATGTGTGGAAATACATATATAATCACGTGTACAAACTAAAGATTATGAAATTTTTGCAAAAAAAATCCTTATGAGCCATTGTTATGAGTAGCGTACTCATACAACATTGCTTTTGACAATCTTAAAAATTTGAACAAAAATTAAGTTGCTCCAAAATCGGTCGGGTTTAGACTCAAATGTGTGGAAATACATATATCATCACTTGTTCAAAATAAAAACTCGTTTAAAGATGATGAAATTTTTGCAAAAAAATCCATATGACCCATTGTTATGAGTAGCGTACTCATACAACATTGCTTTTGACAATCTTAAAAATTTTAACAAAAATTAAGCTGTTCCAAAATCGGTCGGGTTTAGACTCAAATGTGTGGAAATACATATATAATCACGTGTACAAAATAAAAACTCGATTAAAGATGATGCAATTTTTGCAAAAAAAATCCATATGATCCATTGTTATGAGTAGCGTACTCATACAACATTGCTTTTGACAATCTTCAAATTTGAACAAAAATTAAGTTGCTCCAAAATCGGTCGGGTTTAGACTCAAATGTGTGGAAATACATATATAATCACGTGTACAAAATCAAAACTCGATTAAAGATGATGAAATTTTTGCAAAAAAAATCCATATGACCCATTGTTATGAGTAGCGTACTCATACAACATTGCTTTTGACAATCTTAAAAATTTGAACAAAAATTAAGTTGCTCCAAAATCGGTCGGGGTTAGACTCAAATGTGTGGAAATACATATATAATCACGTGTACAAAATAAAAACACAATTAAAGATGATGAAATTTTTGCAAAAAAAAATCCATATGCTTTTGACAATCTGAAAAATTTGAACAAAAATTAAGTTGCTCCAAAATCGGTCGGGTTTAGACTCAAATGTGTGGAAATACATATATAATCACGACTACAAACTAAAAACTCGATTAAAGATGATGAAATTTTTTCAAAAAAAATTCATATGACGCATTGTTATGAGTAGCGTACTCATACAACATTGCTTTTGACAATCTTAAAAATTTGAACATGAATTAAGTTGCTCCAAATCGGTCGGGTTTAGACTCAAATGTGTGGAAATACATATATAATCACGTGTACAAAATAAAAACTCGATTAAAGATGATGAAATTTTTCCAAAAAAAAATCCATATGACGCATTGTTATGAGTAGCGTACTCATACAACATTGCTTTTGGCAATCTTAAGAATTTGAACAAAAATTAAGTTGCTGCAAAATCGGTCGGGTTTAGACTCCAATGTGTGGAAATACATATATAATCACGTGTACAAAATAAAAACTCTATAAAAGATGATACAATTTTTCCAAAAAAAATCCATATGACCCATTGTTATGAGTAGCGTGTTCATACAACATTGCTATTGACAATCTTCCAAATTTGAACAAAAATTAAGTTGCTCCAAAACCGGTCGGGTTTAGACTCAAATGTGTGGAAATACATATGTAATCACGTGTACAAAATAAAAACTCGATTCAAGATGATGAAATTTTTGCAAAAAAAATCCATATGACCCATTGTTATGAGTAGCGTACTCATACAACATTGCTTTTGACAATCTTAAATATTTGCACAAAAATTAAGTTGCTCCAAAACCGGTCGGGTTTAGACTCAAATGTGTGGAAATACATATGTAATCACGTGTACAAAATAAAAACTCGATTCAAGATGATGAAATTTTTGCAAAAAAAATCCATATGACTCATTGATATGAGTAGCGTACTCATACAACATTGCTTTTGACAATCTTCAAAATTTGAACAAAAATTAAGTTGCTTCAAAATCGGTCAGGTTTAGACACAAATCTGTGGAAATACATATATAATCACGTGTACAAAATAAAAACTCGATTCAAGCTGATGAAATTTTTGCAAAAAAAAATCCATATGACCAATTGTTATGAGTAGCGTACTCATACAACATTGCTTTTGACAATCTTCCAAATTTGAACAAAAATTAAGTTGCTCCAAAACCGGTCGGGTTTAGACTCAAATGTGTGGAAATACATATATAATCACGTGTACAAAATAAAAACTCGATTAAAGATGATGAAATTTTTGCAAAAAAATCCATATGACCCATTGTTATGAATAGCGTACTCATACAACATTGCTTTTGACAATATTAAAAATTTGAACAAAAATTAAGTTACTCCAAAATCGGTCGGGTTTAGACTCAAATGTGTGGAAATACATATATAATCACGTGTACAAAATATAAACTCGATTAAAGATGATGAAATTTTTGCAAAAAAAAATCCATATGACGCATTGTTATGAGTAGCGTACTCACACAACATTGCTTTTGACAATCTTAAAAATTTGAACAAAAATTAAGTTGCTGCAAAATCGGTCGGGTTTATACTCAAATGTGTGGAAATACATATATCATCACTTGTACAAAATAAAAACTCGTTTAAAGATGATGAAATTTTTGCAAAAAAATCCATATCACCCATTGTTATGAGTAGCGTACTCATACAACATTGCTTTTGACAATCTTAAAAATTTTAACAAAAATTAAGTTGCTCCAAAATCGGTCAGGTTTAGACACAAATGTGTGGAAATGCATATATAATCACGTGTACAAAATAAAAACTCGATTAAAGATGATGAAATGTTTGCACAAAAAATCCATATGACCCATTACTATGAGCACCGTACTCAAACCACATTGCTTTTGACAATCTTAAAAATTTTAACAAAAATTAAGTTGTTCAAAAATCGGTCGGGTTTAGACTCAAATGTGTTGAAATACATATATAATCACGTGTACAAAATAAAAACTCGATTAAAGATGATGAAATTTTTGCAAAAAAAATCCATTAGACCCATTGTTATGAGTAGCGTACTCATACAAGATTGCTTTTGACAATCTTCAAAATTTGAACAAAAATTAAGTTGCTCCAACATCGGTCGGGGTTAGACTTAAATGTGTGGAAATACATATATCATCACTTGTACAAAATAAAAACTCGTTTAAAGATGATGAAATTTTTGCAAAAAAATCCATATGACCCATTGTTATGAGTAGCGTACTCATGCAAATTTGCTTTTGACAATCTTAAAAATTTGAACAAAAATTAAGTTGCTCCAAAATCGGTCAGGTTTAGACACAAATGTGTGGAAATGCATATATAATCACGTGTACAAAATAAAAACTCGATTAAAGATGATGAAATTTTTGCAAAAAAATCCATATGACCCATTGCTATGAGCACCGTACTCAAACAACATTGCTTTTGACAATCTTAAAAATTTGAACAAAAATTAAGTTGCTCCAAAATCGGTCGGGGTTAGACTCAAATGTGTGGAAATACATATATAATCACGTGTACAAAATAAAAACTCGATAAAAGATGATGAAATTTTTCTAAAAAAAATTCATATGACGCATTGTTATGTGTAGCGTACTCATACAACATTGCTTTTGACAATCTTAAAAATTTTAACAAAAATTAAGTTGTTCAAAAATCGGTCGGGTTTAGACTCAAATGTGTGGAAATACATATATAATCACGTGTACAAAATAAAAACTCGATTAAAGATGATGAATTTTTTGCAAAAAAAATCCATTAGACCCATTGTTATGAGTAGCGTACTCATACAACATTGCTTTTGACAATCTTCAAAATTTGAACAAAAATTAAGTTGCTCCAAAATCGGTCTGGTTTAGACGCAAATCTGTGGAAATACATATAGAATTACTTGTACAAAATAAAAAATTTTGATTAAAGTTGATGAACTTTTTGCAATAAAATCCATATTACGCATTGTTATGAGTAGCGTACTCATACAACATTGCTTTTGACAATCTTGAAAATTTGAACAAAAATTGAGTTGCTCCAAAATCCGTCAGGTTTAGACTCAAATGTGTGGAAATACATATATAATCACTTGCACAAAATAAAAACTCGATTAAAGATGATGAAATTTTTGCAAAAAAAATTCATATGACGCATTGTTATGAGTAGCGTACTCATGCAAATTTGCTTTTGACAATCTTAAAAATTTGAACAAAAATTAAGTTGCTCCAAAATCGGTCAGGTTTAGACACAAATGTGTGGAAATGCATATAAATATAATCACGTGTACAAAATAAAAACTCGATTAAAGATGACGAAATTTTTGCAAAAAAAAATCCATATGACCCATTGTTGTGAGTAGCGTACTCATACAACATTGCTTTTGACAATCTTCAAAATTTGAACAAAAATTAAGTTGCTCCAACATCGGTCGGGGTTAGACTCAAATGTGTGGAAATACATATATCATCACTTGTACAAAACAAAATCTCGTTTAAAGATGATGAAATTTGTGCAAAAAAAATCCATATGACTCATTGATATGAGTAGCGTACTCATACAACATTGCTTTTGACAATCTTCAAAATTTGAACAAAAATTAAGTTGCTTCAAAATCGGTCAGGTTTAGACACAAATCTGTGGAAATACATATATAATCACGTGTACAAAATAAAAACTCGATTCAAGCTGATGAAATTTTTGCAAAAAAAAATCCATATGACCAATTGTTATGAGTAGCGTACTCATACAACATTGCTTTTGACAATCTTCCAAATTTGAACAAAAATTAAGTTGCTCCAAAACCGGTCGGGTTTAGACTCAAATGTGTGGAAATACATATATAATCACGTGTACAAAATAAAAACTCGATTAAAGATGATGAAATTTTTGCAAAAAAATCCATATGACCCATTGTTATGAATAGCGTACTCATACAACATTGCTTTTGACAATATTAAAAATTTTAACAAAAATTAAGTTGCTCCAAAATCGGTCGGGGTTAGTCTCAAATGTGTGGAAATACATATATAATAACGTGTACAAAATAAAAAACCGATTAAAGATGATGAAATTTTTGCAAAAAAATCCATATGACCCATTGTTATGAATAGCGTACTCATACAACATTGCTTTTGACAATATTAAAAATTTGAACAAAAATTAAGTTGCTCCAAAATCGGTCGGGTTTAGACTCAAATGTGTGGAAATACATATATAATCACGTGTACCAAATAAAAACTCGATTAAAGATGATGAAATTTTTGCAAAAAAAATCCATATGACCCATTGTTATGAGTAGCGTACTCATACAACATTGCTATTGACAATCTTCCAAATTTGAACAAAAATTAAGTTGCTCCAAAACCGGTCGGGTTTAGACTCAAATGTGTGGAAATACATATGTAATCAGGTGTACAAAATAAAAACTCAATTAAAGATGATGAAATTTTTGCAAATAAAAATCCATATGACCCATTGTTATGAGTAGCGTACTCATACAACACTGCTTTTGACAATCTTAAAAATTTGAACAAAAATTATGTTGCTCCAAAATCGGTCGGGGTTAGTCTCAAATGTGTGGAAATACATATATAATAACGTGTACAAACTAAAAAACCGATTAAAGATGATGAAATTTTTGCAAAAAAATCCATATGACCCATTGTTATGAATAGCGTACTCATACAACATTGCTTTTGACAATATTAAAAATTTGAACAAAAATTAAGTTGCTCCAAAATCGGTCGGGTTGAGACTCAAATGTGTGGAAATACATATATAATCACGTGTACCAAATAAAAACTCGATTAAAGATGATGAAATTTTTGCAAAAAAAAATCCATATGACCCATTGTTATGAGTAGCGTACTCATACAACATTGCTTTTGACAATCTTCAAAATTTGAACAAAAATTAAGTTGCTCCAAAATCGGTCGGGTTAAGACTCAAATGTGTGGAAATACATATATAATCACGTGTACAAAATAAAAACTCAATTAAAGATGATGAAATTTTTGCAAAAAAAATCCATATGACCCATTGTTATGAGTAGCGTACTCATACAACATTGCTTTTGACAATCTTAAAAATTTGAACAAAAATTAAGTTGCTCCAAAATCGGTCGGGGTTAGACTCAAATGTGTGGAAATACATATATAATCACGTGTACAAAATAAAAAACCGATTAAAGATTACGAAATTTTTTCAAAAAAATCCATATGACCCATTGTTATGAGTAGCGTACTCATACAACATTGCTTTTGACAATATTAAAAATTTGAACAAAAATTAAGTTGCTCCAAAATCGGTCGGGTTTAGACTCAAATGTGTGGAAATACATATATAATCACGTGTACAAAATAAAAACTCGTTTAAAGATGATGAAATTTTTGCAAAAAAAATCCATATAATCATAAAGTCATTAAGATCAACTTTATTCGTTCGTTTTATGTTACAAAACTCTTACTTATTTTTAACATTACATGGATCCAAGCTTAGAATCTAGGTTTACATTAAATAATAACAGAAATGTTAAAGAGGCAACGGAGTAACTTACGCTAAAGAGACATAATTAAGAGTAAGTATTAGTTAACTATTAAGATAAATAAGAAGATTAATAAGAATATAATAAAGAGAAATAATGGTGGGATAAGTCAGCATGTGACTCCTCCCCACTTAAGATATTTTCGACCTCGAAAATGTTTATTTACATAAGTTTTCTTGAATTCAAAGTTAATTTATTATGTATATTATATTAGATATAATGTTTAAAGTAAATTCACAAAAACATTTTTACATATTATTGAAATTTATATTTTCTCTTAAGTTGTGCCTTATAGTACTTTGTTTTTCGGTTATTTGACATATCTATAACATAGTCACCTTGCCTATTAAACTTATCTAATTTCTTATATTTAGGTTTATTTTTGGGAATTTGCCTATTTCTCACAATATCGTCTAAATAATTTGATTCATGGTCTCTATTTTCGTTTAATTTATTAATTTTTTGAATTTTTTCCGTTTCAAATTCTTTACTCAAATGTTCTATATAGTCTCTATCAAAATTTTTTTGTAAAAAGTCAATTGGCCTTTTCTTTGTTGTGGAATGAATTGTATTGTTATAAAAGTTGAATATTTTAAAAAGCTTATCTTCTAAGTCTAAGTTCTTATAAGTTTTGTCTGCCTCCATTATTCTTAAGTGCTCGTTTAACGTACCATGTAAACGTTCAATATCAGAATTGCCAGTCTTCATATAGGGTGTGGTTGAATGTGTTTCAATATTTTCTTCCTTTAAAAACAAATTAACAGCACTGTGCAATATACAACTTTCATTGTCAAATATGAGTTTATTCATTTTTCCTAAATATTGTATGCGTTGTTTTAACGCTTCTAAAATGGCAACCCAATTTCTGTCATTTAATTTGTGGAAAGTAGCATATTTCGAAAATTTATCTATAGTCGTTAAATACATTTTATTTCTACAAGGATACCAAATATCTATATGAACAATATCATTAAAATATTTTGGAGTTTCTGTAATTCTAAATGGAATTTTAATGGGATTTCTATCATGTTTGGCTACTTTACACACGGTGCAATTACTTATTACCCAAGTAATTGTTCTATACAATTTTGGGTAGAAATATTTATTTTTTAGTTCTAAGAAAACTTCTTGTATTCCTCTGTGGTTATTACGAAGATGTTCGTTTTGAACAATTGTTAAAATTTCATTTTTGTCGGTTATTTCTATTAGCTTTAGAGTCGACCTATATAAAGTTAGGTTACTATTGTGAAAATTTACGTAAATATTTTGAAATTTTAAAAATAGATTGTCATCTTCACAATAAATACACATTAGTCCCTTGCTCAATAAGACTTTTTCCATGATTTTCTTCAAGTTGGATATTTCTGTTACTATAATATGATTTTGGCATTTTTTGTTAATTATTTTCGTAAAAAATTGTTCATTTTGACCGTAACTTAAGTATATTTGATTTTTATAATAGTTAATGGATTTCTCAGTAATAAATATATAATCTTGATTATCTTCTAGTGCACTGTGAATAGTTGCATCGGTGGACCGTATTTCTATATCATCATTTTCCTCATTGGATTTATTTTCTTTATTATTTAGTATATAGTCAAGATTTTCTTCAAATACAGTATTAGTTTTTTCAGTGCTTTTACTTTCTAGCTGATTATGAAATATATTACTGTTTCTATAATTTTTACCTATTTCCGGATACCTACTTAAGGTATCAGCGACAACATTGTCTTTTCCCTTAATGTGGCTTAAATCAAAATCGTACTCATTGAGAAGAATTTTCCACCTTTGAAGCACCAAAGGTTTGTGATCAGTTTGTATAGAAAATCTTCGACCATACAAATATGTCCGAAAATGCTTCACAGACCAAACTAAGGCAAGTGCCTCTTTTTCGATTGTAGAGTACCGAATCTCATGGTCAGACAATGTGCGCGATGCAAAAGATATCGGGTGGCCATTCTGGCTTAATACTGCACCAATAGCGAACTGTGATGCATCTGTCGTAAGTGCAAATTTTTTATTAAAATCCGGTGAAATCAAAACAGGTTCATTCGTTATTAATTTTTTAAGGGTTTCAAAAGAATTTAGAAAATCTGTATTTTTAAAATCTAAGACTGCTTCTTGTTTTAAAAGGCGAACCATGGGGTAAGCTACCTTGGCATAATCGCGGATAAATTTTCGATAATACCCAGTAATACCTAAAAATTGCTTAATCTCTTTTACGTTAGTTGGCGGTTGCATTGCGTTAATAGATTCTACTTTCGAAGGATCAGGTTTGATACCATCACCTGACACGACATGACCTAGGAATTTTGTTGTTAATGCAGCA
Source organism: Philophylla caesio (assembly GCA_963971545.1). Lineage (NCBI taxonomy): Eukaryota > Metazoa > Arthropoda > Insecta > Diptera > Tephritidae > Philophylla > Philophylla caesio. The sequence goes on from CAXASM010000036.1 coordinate 57,266, forward strand.
AACTGACATTTATGGAACTGAATTTTGAGATTAGATCCACGAAGTGTACTTAATATCTTTTTAATGGACTCAATATGCTCTTCGAAGCTAGTAGAAAATATGAGGATATCGTCTAAATATACGATGCATATCTTATTAATGTATTCTCTAAGGACATGGTTTATTAGTCGCTGAAAAGTTGCAGGAGCCGTTTTGAGCCCAAAGGGCATACGAGTAAATTCGTAATGCCCATCAGCAGTAGAAAAGGCTGTTTTGGCTCTATCATCTGAGTGAACTTCTATTTGATAGAAGCCTTTAGCTAAGTCGATGGTACTAAAATATGAACATTTTCCCAACTTATCGAATATGTTTTCCATATTCGGAATTGGAAACCTATCATCAACCGTCTGCTCATTTAATTTACGGTAGTCGATTACAATTCGCCATTTTGGTATTCCACTATTGTCAGCTTTTTTAGGTACTACCCATAAGGGCGAATTGTAAGGACTATTACTCCGTACTATAATATTATTAGCCAACATCTCTTGAATTTGACGTTCTACTTCCTCCCGATGTATCACAGGATATCTGTATAATTTACTATAAATAGGAGTATCGGTTTTAGTAATTATTCTATGTTGTATATCTGTTGTAAAAGGTAGCTTTTCGCCATCTCTGTAAAATATGTCCTGATAATTATTTAACAAATTTCTTAAGACATTCTCGTCCGTAGCATTTAAATGTTTGGCAAATAGGCTATGTAAAGGGTCATCCTTTCTTTCTTCTTCACAAAGAAATATTTGCAGATTCGCATTTTTCAAATAATCATCCACGGTTAATTCTTCTTCTTCACTAAAAAAAATTGGTATTGTTGTATTATATGTTGTCAACTTCCTGTTTTTATAATTAATTATAGCCCCTATCTTAAACAATATGTTGTTACCTATAATGCCATCGAAATATTTATGAAAAGAAAACTCGAAGAAATTAACAAATAAACCTTCTTGCTTAAATTCTTTAAAAATCGGTATACTGTATTCGGTACTTACTGGTACATTTTGGTTAAATGTTCTTAATATATAAACAGATGGAGTCACTCCCCATTTCGGGTTGCAAAGTTTGGGATTTATTATACTATATTCTGCACCAGTATCTAAGATAAACCGTAGCTTTTTAACATCCGTGTGTATTACTATATAGGGTAGTTTTCGTGTCCGCCAAATTGAAAATTTTCATACTTTTCGTTTACTCCTATGTCCATTGTTTCTACTTGTGATTGGTTTTGAGAAATATTATTATTCGGGTTAACATTCCAATTTGGGTTAATATTAGTACTACGATGTACTATATGGCTAGCTGGGTTATTATTCGATCTAGGGTAATAACCTTGCGATCCAATCCTTTGGTAACTGTTGTTGGAAGTTTGTGTAGACTGTGCTGGAAAATTTGATTGACGAATGTCATTGTTTTGTTGACTATTTTTTTGTTCGTATCTAGTTCTGTTATTGTTATAATAATGTTGCTGTTGTTGTATTTGACCTCGAATGATATTGTTATTTTCGTTTTGCTGTGTATTTCCTCTATTATTTCTCTGATTTTGTGAATGATTAAAAAAATTTAATCGATTGTGGTTATATTTAAGATAACCATTTGTTTTAATTATGTCATATGCTTCTTTCAAATGTTTGGGGTTTCTGCTTACAATTATGCTCTTTACTGGTTCTGGCAAACCATGTTTAAATGAATTCAGAGCAATTCTTGCATTGCTTTCGCTAGTTACCTGTGGGAAACTATTCGCACTTAAATACAATGCATTCAAACGACACAACAACGTATTTAGTTGGTTATAAAAGTTTTCAATAGTCGAATCACATCGACATGCCCTAATCTCATCAATTAATTCATCAACCGAAAATCTCTCACCATGATTATTAATTAAGATTTGTTTAATGAGAGGCCAGGAATCAGCATTGCCATTAATTAGGAGTGATCTCCTTGCATTGCCTATAATTTTATCTTTAATATTGCCCATTAACAAAGTCTTATAATCCAACGGAAAAGATTCTAAAATAAGAACCATTGAATCAATCCTTTCCAAAAAATTAAGTAATGCATCTCTGTCCCCATCGTAGTTGGGTATGCTATTAATATTAGTAGTAATAAGTTTAAATTTAGAGTTAACGTCTAAGCTATCCATGTTTTTTTTTTTTTTTTTTTTTTTTTTTATAATACAATACTAGAATAAAGTAATAATAAAGTCTAACCTATCTGCTCTTAAGTATTTCACTGCATTTGTTGTTGCACTCCTTCCTCTGCTTAAGCTTTATACATATACGCGTACACTGATATCCAAGTCAAAGTGCTTGTTGTAGTAAGTTTCACTTAGCTGCTGTTTAGTTGACTTCCATTTGAACTTGACTTCATTTAACCTCGTTGTCGCAATACGCGAAATTTGAAAAAGGATTTGTTGTTGCAAATCAGTAGCTTCAAGCTCTTGTTGTAAAGGTCACTGATTTTGAGTAACCTTCATTTACCCTTGTCTTCAATTGATCTCTGTGATTAATATTTTTTGTCTCTCAGTCACCTTCACTTGACTTTATTGTTTTTGTTTTACGCTCACAAGCAGTTTGGCTGTTCTTTTTTTTTTTTTTTTTTTTTTTTTTTAACGGCTTAAATGTTGTTTGTTTTTGTAATTATAACTACATTGATGTTAAATTGTTTTTGCATTTCCTTCTTCTGTTATTTGCACTTGTCACATGCTAAATTGTTTTTGCATAAGTCTTTTTCAAGGTGACCTCTACACAGGTTCTATTGTTTTGTTGTTATTTTATAAATTTTTTTTTTTCTTCGCTGTTTATTTGCTTTTGCATGTAGTCCTCTTTTACACTTGCTACGTTCAATTTTTCAAGGTGACCTTTAAATGTCTTTCATTTAAAGACCCATAGATGTATGTTTAAAAATAGTTTTTGTATATAAAACTGTTGAACTATGTATTTAATAAAACGTTTGTTTTTTTTTTTTTTTTTTTTTTTTTTTTTAAATCACATTAAGTTGATTTTCTAACTTAAAATTTAGGCACTAACATTTTTCACACCAGTGCTATTAAACTTTTTACAAGTTCTTGATTCTTCTCCTTTTAATTAAGTAGTATGTATGCAGCTTCTTTGCCGTAAACGTTTTTGCACAATAATAAGCTTTACGCCGTTCTTATTTTAAACTTTTTTCTTTTTTTTTTTGGTTCGAAATCGACTGCGCCAATCATAAAGTCATTAAGATCAACTTTATTCGTTCGTTTTATGTTACAAAACTCTTACTTATTTTTAACATTACATGGATCCAAGCTTAGAATCTAGGTTTACATTAAATAATAACAGAAATGTTAAAGAGGCAAAGGAGTAACTTACGCTAAAGAGATATAATTAAGAGTAAGTATTAGTTAACTATTAAGATAAATAAGAAGATTAATAAGAATATAATAAAGAGAAAGGATGGTGGGATAAGTCAGCATGTGACTATATGACCCATTGTAATGAGTAGCGTACTCATACAACATTGCTTTTGACAATCTTCAAAATTTGAACAAAAATTAAGTTGCTCCAAGATCGGTCGGGTTTAGACTCAAATGTGTGGAAATACATATATAATCACGACTACAAACTAAAAACTCGATTAAAGATGATGAAATTTTTGCAAAAAAAATTCATATGACGCATTGTTATGAGTAGCGTACTCATACAACATTGCTTTTGACAATCTTAAAAATTTGAACATAAATTAAGTTGCTCCAAAACCGGTCGGGTTTAGACTCAAATGTGTGGAAATACATATGTAATCACGTGTACAAAATAAAAACTCGATAAAAGATGATAAAATTTTTCCAAAAAAATCCATATGACCCATTGTTATGAGTAGCGTACTCATACAACATTGCTTTTGACAATATTAAAAATTTGAACAAAAATTAAGTTGCTCCAAAATCGGTCGGGCTTAGACTCAAATGTGTGGAAATACATATATAATCACGTGTACAAAATAAAAGCTCGATAAAAGATGATAAAATTTTTCCAAAAAAAATCCATATGACCCATTGTTATGAGTAGCGTACTCATACAACATTGCTATTGACAATCTTCCAAATTTGAACAAAAATTAAGTTGCTCCAAAACCGGTCGGGTTTAGACTCAAATGTGTGGAAATACATATGTAATCACGTGTACAAAATAAAAACTCGATAAAAGATGATAAAATTTTTCCAAAAAAAATCCATATGACCCATTGTTATGAGTAGCGTACTCATACGACATTGCTTTTGACAATCTTAAAAATTTGAACATAAATTAAGTTGCTCCAAAATCGGTCGGGTTTAGACACAAATGTGTGGAAATACATATATAATCACGACTACAAACTAAAAACTCGATTAAAGATGATGAAATTTTTTCAAAAAAAATTCATATGACGCATTGTTATGAGTAGCGTACTCATACAACATTGCTTTTGACAATCTTAAAAATTTGAACATAAATTGAGTTGCTCCAAAATCGGTCGGGTTTAGACTCAAATGTGTGGAAATACAAATATAATCACGTGTACAAAATAAAAACTCGATAAAAGATGATAAAATTTTTCCAAAAAAAATCCATATGACCCATTGTTATGAGTAGCGTACTCATACAACGTTGCTATTGACAATCTTCCAAATTTGAACAAAAATTAAGTTGCTCCAAAACCGGTCGGGTTTAGACTCAAATATGTGGAAATACATATGTAATCACGTGTACAAAATAAAAACTCGATTCAAAATGATGAAATTTTTGCAAAAAAAATCCATATGACCCATTGTTATGAGTAGCGTACTCATACAACATTGCTTTTGACAATATTAAAAATTTGAACAAAAATTAAGTTGCTCCAAAATCGGTCGGGCTTAGACTCAAATGTGTGGAAATACATATATAATCACGTGTACAAAATAAAAACTCGATTAAAGATGATGAAATTTTTGCAAAAAAAATCCATATGACCCATTGTTATGAGTAGCGTACTCGTACAACATTGCTTTTGACAATCTTAAAAATTTGAACATAAATTAAGTTGCTCCAAAATCGGTCGGTTTTAGACTCAAATGTGTGGAAATACATATATAATCACGTGTACAAAATAAAAACTCGATAAAAGATGATAAAATTTTTCCAAAAAAAATTCATATGACCCATTGTTATGAGTAGCGTACTCATACAACATTGCTATTGACAATCTTCCAAATTTGAACAAAAATTAAGTTGCTCCAAAACCGGTCGGGTTTAGACTCAAATGTGTGGAAATACATATGTAATCACGTGTACAAAATAAAAACTCGATTCAAAATGATGAAATTTTTGCAAAAAAAATCCATATGACCCATTGTTATGAGTAGCGTACTCGTACAACATTGCTTTTGACAATCTTAAATATTTGCACTAAAATTAAGTTGCTCCAAAATCGGTCGGGTTTAGACTCAAATGTGTGGAAATACATATATAATCACTTGTACAAAATAAAAACTCGATTAAAGATGATGAAATTTTTGCAAAAAAATTTATATGACCCATTGTTATGAGTAGCGTACTCATACAACATTGCTTTTGACAATCTTCAAAATTTGAACAAAAATTAAATTGCTCCAAAATCGGTCGGGTTTAGAATCAAATGTGTGGAAATACATACATATATAATCACTTGTACAAAATAAAAACTCGATTAAAGATGATGAAATTTTTGTAAAAAAAAATCCATAAGACCCATTGTTATGAGTAGCGTACTCATACAACATTGCTTTTGACAATCTTAAAAAATTGAACAAAAACTAAGTTGCTCCAAAATCGGTCGGGTTTAGACTCAAATGTGTGGAAATACATATATAATCACGTGTACAAAATAAAAACTCGATTAAAGATGATGAAATTTTTGCAAAAAAAATCCATATGACCCATTGTTATGAGTAGCGTACTCATACAACATTGCTTAAAAATTTGCCCAAAAATTAAGTTGCTCCAAAATCGGTCGGGTTTAGACTCAAATGTGTGGAAATACATATATAATCACGAGTACAAACTAAAAACTCGATTAAAGATGATGAAATTTTTTCAAAAAAAATTCATATGACGCATTGTTATGAGTAGCGTACTCATACAACATTGCTTTTGACAATCTTCAAAATTTGAACAAAAATTAAGTTGCTCCAAAATCGGTCGGGTTTAGACTCAAATGTGTGGAAATACATATAAATCACTTGTACAAAATAAAAACTCGATTCAAGATGATGAAATTTTTGCAAAAAAAATCCATATGACCGTAGCATACTCATACAACATTGCTTTTGACAATCTTCAAAATTTGAACAAAAATTAAGTTGCTCCAAACTCGGTCAGGTTTAGACACAAATGTGTGGAAATACATATATAATCACGTGTACAAAATAAAAACTCGATTAAAGATGATGAAATTTTTGCAAAAAAAATCCATATGACCCATTGTTATGAGTAGCGTACTCATAAAACATTGCTTTTGACAATCTTAAAAATTTTAACAAAAATTGAGTTGCTCCAAAATCGGTCGGGTTTAGACTCAAATGTGTGGAAATACATATATAATCACGTGTACAAAATAAAACTCGATTAAATATGATGCAATTTTTGCAAAAAAATCCATATGACCCATTGTTATGAGTAGCGTACTCATAAAACATTGCTTTTGACAATCTTAAAAATTTTAACAAAAATTAAGTTGCTCCAAAATCGGTCGGGTTTAGACTTAAATAAGTGCAAATACATGTATAATCACGTGTACAAAATAAAAACTCGATTAAAGATGATGAAATTTTTGCAAAAAAATCCATAAGACCCATTGTTATGAGTAGCGTACTCATACAACATTGCTTTTGACAATCTTAAAAATTTGAACAAAAATTAAGTTGCTCCCAAATCGGTCGGGTTTAGACTCAAATGTGTGGAAATACATATATATAATCACGTGTACCAAATAATAACTCAATTAAAGATTATGAAATTTTTGCAAAAAAAATCCATATGACCCATTGTTATGAGTAGCGTACTCATACAACATTGCTTTTGACAATCTTAAAAATTTGAACAAAAATTAAGTTGCTCCAAAATCGGTCGGGTTTAGACTCAAATGTGTGGAAATACATATATAATCACGTGTACAAAATAAAAACTCGATAAAAGATGATGAAATTTTTGCAAACAAAATCCATATGACCCATTGTTATGAGTAGCGTACTCATACAACATTGCTTAAAAATTTGCCCAAAAATTGTGTTGCTCCAAAATCGGTCGGGTTTAGACTCAAATGTGTGGAAATACATATATAATCACGAGTACAAACTAAAAACTCGATTAAAGATGATGAAATTTTTTCAAAAAAAATTCATATGACGCATTGTTATGAGTAGCGTACTCATACAACATTGCTTTTGACAATCTTCAAAATTTGAACAAAAATTAAGTTGCTCCAAAATCGGTCGGGTTTAGACTCAAATGTGTGGAAATACATATATAATCACGTGTACAAAATAAAAACTCGATTAAAGATGATGAAATTTTTGCAAAAAAAATTCACATGACCCATGGTTATGAGTAGCGTACTCATACAACATTGCTTTTGACAATCTTCAAAATTTGAACAAAAATTAAGTTGCTCCAAAATCGGTCGGGTTTAGACTCAAATGTGTGGAAATACATATATAATCACTTGTACAAAATAAAAACTCGATTCAAGATGATGAAATTTTTGCAAAAAAAATCCATATGACCCATTGTTATGAGTAGCATACTCATACAACATTGCTTTTGACAATCTTCAAAATTTGAACAAAAATTAAGTTGCTCCAAAATCGGTCGGGTTTAGACTCAAATGTGTGGAAATACATATATAATAACGTGTACAAACTAAAAAACCGATTAAAGATGATGAAATTTTTGCAAAAAAATCCATATGACCCATTGTTATGAATAGCGTACTCATACAACATTGCTTTTGACAATATTAAAAATTTGAACAAAAATTAAGTTGCTCCAAAACCGGTCGGGTTGAGACTCAAATGTGTGGAAATACATATATAATCACGTGTACCAAATAAAAACTCGATTAAAGATGATGAAATTTTTTCAAAAAAAATTCATATGACGCATTGTTATGAGTAGCGTACTCATACAACATTGCTTTTGACAATCTTAAAAATTTGAACATAAATTGAGTTGCTCCAAAATCGGTCGGGTTTAGACTCAAATGTGTGGAAATACAAATATAATCACGTGTACAAAATAAAAACTCGATAAAAGATGATAAAATTTTTCCAAAAAAAATCCATATGACCCATTGTTATGAGTAGCGTACTCATACAACATTGCTATTGACAATCTTCCAAATTTGAACAAAAATTAAGTTGCTCCAAAACCGGTCGGGTTTAGACTCAAATATGTGGAAATACATATGTAATCACGTGTACAAAATAAAAACTCGATTCAAAATGATGAAATTTTTGCAAAAAAAATCCATATGACCCATTGTTATGAGTAGCGTACTCATACAACATTGCTTTTGACAATATTAAAAATTTGAACAAAAATTAAGTTGCTCCAAAATCGGTCGGGCTTAGACTCAAATGTGTGGAAATACATATATAATCACGTGTACAAAATAAAAACTCGATTAAAGATGATGAAATTTTTGCAAAAAAAATCCATATGACCCATTGTTATGAGTAGCGTACTCGTACAACATTGCTTTTGACAATCTTAAAAATTTGAACATAAATTAAGTTGCTCCAAAATCGGTCGGTTTTAGACTCAAATGTGTGGAAATACATATATAATCACGTGTACAAAATAAAAACTCGATAAAAGATGATAAAATTTTTCCAAAAAAAATTCATATGACCCATTGTTATGAGTAGCGTACTCATACAACATTGCTATTGACAATCTTCCAAATTTGAACAAAAATTAAGTTGCTCCAAAACCGGTCGGGTTTAGACTCAAATGTGTGGAAATACATATGTAATCACGTGTACAAAATAAAAACTCGATTCAAAATGATGAAATTTTTGCAAAAAAAATCCATATGACCCATTGTTATGAGTAGCGTACTCGTACAACATTGCTTTTGACAATCTTAAATATTTGCACTAAAATTAAGTTGCTCCAAAATCGGTCGGGTTTAGACTCAAATGTGTGGAAATACATATATAATCACTTGTACAAAATAAAAACTCGATTAAAGATGATGAAATTTTTGCAAAAAAATTTATATGACCCATTGTTATGAGTAGCGTACTCATACAACATTGCTTTTGACAATCTTCAAAATTTGAACAAAAATTAAATTGCTCCAAAATCGGTCGGGTTTAGAATCAAATGTGTGGAAATACATACATATATAATCACTTGTACAAAATAAAAACTCGATTAAAGATGATGAAATTTTTGTAAAAAAAAATCCATAAGACCCATTGTTATGAGTAGCGTACTCATACAACATTGCTTTTGACAATCTTAAAAAATTGAACAAAAACTAAGTTGCTCCAAAATCGGTCGGGTTTAGACTCAAATGTGTGGAAATACATATATAATCACGTGTACAAAATAAAAACTCGATTAAAGATGATGAAATTTTTGCAAAAAAAATCCATATGACCCATTGTTATGAGTAGCGTACTCATACAACATTGCTTAAAAATTTGCCCAAAAATTAAGTTGCTCCAAAATCGGTCGGGTTTAGACTCAAATGTGTGGAAATACATATATAATCACGAGTACAAACTAAAAACTCGATTAAAGATGATGAAATTTTTTCAAAAAAAATTCATATGACGCATTGTTATGAGTAGCGTACTCATACAACATTGCTTTTGACAATCTTCAAAATTTGAACAAAAATTAAGTTGCTCCAAAATCGGTCGGGTTTAGACTCAAATGTGTGGAAATACATATAAATCACTTGTACAAAATAAAAACTCGATTCAAGATGATGAAATTTTTGCAAAAAAAATCCATATGACCGTAGCATACTCATACAACATTGCTTTTGACAATCTTCAAAATTTGAACAAAAATTAAGTTGCTCCAAACTCGGTCAGGTTTAGACACAAATGTGTGGAAATACATATATAATCACGTGTACAAAATAAAAACTCGATTAAAGATGATGAAATTTTTGCAAAAAAAATCCATATGACCCATTGTTATGAGTAGCGTACTCATAAAACATTGCTTTTGACAATCTTAAAAATTTTAACAAAAATTGAGTTGCTCCAAAATCGGTCGGGTTTAGACTCAAATGTGTGGAAATACATATATAATCACGTGTACAAAATAAAACTCGATTAAATATGATGCAATTTTTGCAAAAAAATCCATATGACCCATTGTTATGAGTAGCGTACTCATAAAACATTGCTTTTGACAATCTTAAAAATTTTAACAAAAATTAAGTTGCTCCAAAATCGGTCGGGTTTAGACTTAAATAAGTGCAAATACATGTATAATCACGTGTACAAAATAAAAACTCGATTAAAGATGATGAAATTTTTGCAAAAAAATCCATAAGACCCATTGTTATGAGTAGCGTACTCATACAACATTGCTTTTGACAATCTTAAAAATTTGAACAAAAATTAAGTTGCTCCAAAATCGGTCGGGTTTAGACTCAAATGTGTGGAAATACATATATATAATCACGTGTACCAAATAATAACTCAATTAAAGATTATGAAATTTTTGCAAAAAAAATCCATATGACCCATTGTTATGAGTAGCGTACTCATACAACATTGCTTTTGACAATCTTAAAAATTTGAACAAAAATTAAGTTGCTCCAAAATCGGTCGGGTTTAGACTCAAATGTGTGGAAATACATATATAATCACGTGTACAAAATAAAAACTCGATAAAAGATGATGAAATTTTTGCAAACAAAATCCATATGACCCATTGTTATGAGTAGCGTACTCATACAACATTGCTTAAAAATTTGCCCAAAAATTGTGTTGCTCCAAAATCGGTCGGGTTTAGACTCAAATGTGTGGAAATACATATATAATCACGAGTACAAACTAAAAACTCGATTAAAGATGATGAAATTTTTTCAAAAAAAATTCATATGACGCATTGTTATGAGTAGCGTACTCATACAACATTGCTTTTGACAATCTTCAAAATTTGAACAAAAATTAAGTTGCTCCAAAATCGGTCGGGTTTAGACTCAAATGTGTGGAAATACATATATAATCACGTGTACAAAATAAAAACTCGATTAAAGATGATGAAATTTTTGCAAAAAAAATTCACATGACCCATGGTTATGAGTAGCGTACTCATACAACATTGCTTTTGACAATCTTCAAAATTTGAACAAAAATTAAGTTGCTCCAAAATCGGTCGGGTTTAGACTCAAATGTGTGGAAATACATATATAATCACTTGTACAAAATAAAAACTCGATTCAAGATGATGAAATTTTTGTAAAAAAAATCCATATGACCCATTGTTATGAGTAGCATACTCATACAACATTGCTTTTGACAATCTTCAAAATTTGAACAAAAATTAAGTTGCTCCAAAATCGGTCGGGTTTAGACTCAAATGTGTGGAAATACATATATAATAACGTGTACAAACTAAAAAACCGATTAAAGATGATGAAATTTTTGCAAAAAAATCCATATGACCCATTGTTATGAATAGCGTACTCATACAACATTGCTTTTGACAATATTAAAAATTTGAACAAAAATTAAGTTGCTCCAAAACCGGTCGGGTTGAGACTCAAATGTGTGGAAATACATATATAATCACGTGTACCAAATAAAAACTCGATTAAAGATGATGAAATTTTTGCAAAAAAAAATCCATATGACCCATTGTTATGAGTAGCGTACTCATACAACATTGCTTTTGACAATCTTCAAAATTTGAACAAAAATTAAGTTGCTCCAAAATCGGTCGGGTTAAGACTCAAATGTGTGGAAATACATATATAATCACGTGTACAAAATAAAAACTCAATTAAAGATGATGAAATTTTTGCAAAAAAAATCCATATGACCCATTGTTATGAGTAGCGTACTCATACAACATTGCTTTTGACAATCTTAAAAATTTGAACAAAAATTAAGTTGCTCCAAAATCGGTCGGGGTTAGACTCAAATGTGTGGAAATACATATATAATCACGTGTACAAAATAGAAAAACCGATTAAAGATTACGAAATTTTTTCAAAAAAATCCATATGACCCATTGTTATGAGTAGCGTACTCATACAACATTGCTTTTGACAATATTAAAAATTTGAACAAAAATTAAGTTGCTCCAAAATCGGTCGGGTTTAGACTCAAATGTGTGGAAATACATATATAATCACGTGTACAAAATAAAAACTCGTTTAAAGATGATGAAATTTTTGCAAAAAAAATCCATATAATCATAAAGTCATTAAGATCAACTTTATTCGTTCGTTTTATGTTACAAAACTCTTACTTATTTTTAACATTACATGGATCCAAGCTTAGAATCTAGGTTTACATTAAATAATAACAGAAATGTTAAAGAGGCAACGGAGTAACTTACGCTAAAGAGACATAATTAAGAGTAAGTATTAGTTAACTATTAAGATAAATAAGAAGATTAATAAGAATATAATAAAGAGAAATAATGGTGGGATAAGTCAGCATGTGACTCCTCCCCACTTAAGATATTTTCGACCTCGAAAATGTTTATTTACATAAGTTTTCTTGAATTCAAAGTTAATTTATTATGTATATTATATTAGATATAATGTTTAAAGTAAATTCACAAAAACATTTTTACATATTATTGAAATTTATATTTTCTCTTAAGTTGTGCCTTATAGTACTTTGTTTTTCGGTTATTTGACATATCTATAACATAGTCACCTTGCCTATTAAACTTATCTAATTTCTTATATTTAGGTTTATTTTTGGGAATTTGCCTATTTCTCACAATATCGTCTAAATAATTTGATTCATGGTCTCTATTTTCGTTTAATTTATTAATTTTTTGAATTTTTTCCGTTTCAAATTCTTTACTCAAATGTTCTATATAGTCTCTATCAAAATTTTTTTGTAAAAAGTCAATTGGCCTTTTCTTTGTTGTGGAATGAATTGTATTGTTATAAAAGTTGAATATTTTAAAAAGCTTATCTTCTAAGTCTAAGTTCTTATAAGTTTTGTCTGCCTCCATTATTCTTAAGTGCTCGTTTAACGTACCATGTAAACGTTCAATATCAGAATTGCCAGTCTTCATATAGGGTGTGGTTGAATGTGTTTCAATATTTTCTGCCTTTAAAAACAAATTAACAGCACTGTGCAATATACAACTTTCATTGTCAAATATGAGTTTATTCATTTTTCCTAAATATTGTATGCGTTGTTTTAACGCTTCTAAAATGGCAACCCAATTTCTGTCATTTAATTTGTGGAAAGTAGCATATTTCGAAAATTTATCTATAGTCGTTAAATACATTTTATTTCTACAAGGATACCAAATATCTATATGAACAATATCATTAAAATATTTTGGAGTTTCTGTAATTCTAAATGGAATTTTAATGGGATTTCTATCATGTTTGGCTACTTTACACACGGTGCAATTACTTATTACCCAAGTAATTGTTCTATACAATTTTGGGTAGAAATATTTATTTTTTAGTTCTAAGAAAACTTCTTGTATTCCTCTGTGGTTATTACGAAGATGTTCGTTTTGAACAATTGTTAAAATTTCATTTTTGTCGGTTATTTCTATTAGCTTTAGAGTCGACCTATATAAAGTTAGGTTACTATTGTGAAAATTTACGTAAATATTTTGAAATTTTAAAAATAGATTGTCATCTTCACAATAAATACACATTAGTCCCTTGCTCAATAAGACTTTTTCCATGATTTTCTTCAAGTTGGATATTTCTGTTACTATAATATGATTTTGGCATTTTTTGTTAATTATTTTCGTAAAAAATTGTTCATTTTGACCGTAACTTAAGTATATTTGATTTTTATAATAGTTAATGGATTTCTCAGTAATAAATATATAATCTTGATTATCTTCTAGTGCACTGTGAATAGTTGCATCGGTGGACCGTATTTCTATATCATCATTTTCCTCATTGGATTTATTTTCTTTATTATTTAGTATATAGTCAAGATTTTCTTCAAATACAGTATTAGTTTTTTCAGTGCTTTTACTTTCTAGCTGATTATGAAATATATTACTGTTTCTATAATTTTTACCTATTTCCGGATACCTACTTAAGGTATCAGCGACAACATTGTCTTTTCCCTTAATGTGGCTTATATCAAAATCGTACTCATTGAGAAGAATTTTCCACCTTTGAAGCACCAAAGGTTTGTGATCAGTTTGTATAGAAAATCTTCGACCATACAAATATGTCCGAAAATGCTTCACAGACCAAACTAAGGCAAGTGCCTCTTTTTCGATTGTAGAGTACCGAATCTCATGGTCAGACAATGTGCGCGATGCAAAAGATATCGGGTGGCCATTCTGGCTTAATACTGCACCAATAGCGAACTGTGATGCATCTGTCGTAAGTGCAAATTTTTTATTAAAATCCGGTGAAATCAAAACAGGTTCATTCGTTATTAATTTTTTAAGGGTTTCAAAAGAATTTAGAAAATCTGTATTTTTAAAATCTAAGACTGCTTCTTGTTTTAAAAGGCGAACCATGGGGTAAGCTACCTTGGCATAATCGCGGATAAATTTTCGATAATACCCAGTAATACCTAAAAATTGCTTAATCTCTTTTACGTTAGTTGGCGGTTGCATTGCGTTAATAGATTCTACTTTCGAAGGATCAGGTTTGATACCATCACCTGACACGACATGACCTAGGAATTTTGTTGTTAATGCAGCAAACTGACATTTATGGAACTGAATTTTGAGATTAGATCCACGAAGTGTACTTAATATCTTTTTAATGGACTCAATATGCTCTTCGAAGCTAGTAGAAAATATGAGGATATCGTCTAAATATACGACGCATATCTTATTAATGTATTCTCTAAGGACATGGTTTATTAGTCGCTGAAAAGTTGCAGGAGCCGTTTTGAGCCCAAAGGGCATACGAGTAAATTCGTAATGCCCATCAGCAGTAGAAAAGGCTGTTTTGGCTCTATCATCTGAGTGAACTTCTATTTGATAGAAGCCTTTAGCTAAGTCGATGGTACTAAAATATGAACATTTTCCCAACTTATCGAATATGTTTTCCATATTCGGAATTGGAAACCTATCATCAACCGTCTGCTCATTTAATTTACGGTAGTCGATTACAATTCGCCATTTTGGTATTCCACTATTGTCAGCTTTTTTAGGTACTACCCATAAGGGCGAATTGTAAGGACTATTACTCCGTACTATAATATTATTAGCCAACATCTCTTGAATTTGACGTTATACTTTCTCCCGATGTATCACAGGATATCTGTATAATTTACTATAAATAGGAGTATCGGTTTTAGTAATTATTCTATGTTGTATATCTGTTGTAAAAGGTAGCTTTTCGCCATCTTTGTAAAATATGTCCTGATAATTATTTAACAAATTTCTTAAGACATTCTCGTCCGTAGCATTTAAATGTTTGGCAAATAGGCTATGTAAAGGGTCATCCTTTCTTTCTTCTTCACAAAGAAATATTTGCAGATTCGCATTTTTCAAATAATCATCCACGGTTAATTCTTCTTCTTCACTAAAAAAAATTGGTATTGTTGTATTATATGTTGTCAACTTCCTGTTTTTATAATTAATTATAGCCCCTATCTTAAACAATATGTTGTTACCTATAATGCCATCGAAATATTTATGAAAAGAAAACTCGAAGAAATTAACAAATAAACCTTCTTGCTTAAATTCTTTAAAAATCGGTATACTGTATTCGGTACTTACTGGTACATTTTGGTTAAATGTTCTTAATATATAAACAGATGGAGTCACTCCCCATTTCGGGTTGCAAAGTTTGGGATTTATTATACTATATTCTGCACCAGTATCTAAGATAAACCGTAGCTTTTTAACATCCGTGTGTATTACTATATAGGGTAGTTTTCGTGTCCGCCAAATTGAAAATTTTCATACTTTTCGTTTACTCCTATGTCCATTGTTTCTACTTGTGATTGGTTTTGAGAAATATTATTATTCGGGTTAACATTCCAATTTGGGTTAATATTAGTACTACGATGTACTATATGGCTAGCTGGGTTATTATTCGATCTAGGGTAATAACCTTGCGATCCAATCCTTTGGTAACTGTTGTTGGAAGTTTGTGTAGACTGTGCTGGAAAATTTGATTGACGAATGTCATTGTTTTGTTGACTATTTTTTTGTTCGTATCTAGTTCTGTTATTGTTATAATAATGTTGCTGTTGTTGTATTTGACCTCGAATGATATTGTTATTTTCGTTTTGCTGTGTATTTCCTCTATTATTTCTCTGATTTTGTGAATGATTAAAAAAATTTAATCGATTGTGGTTATATTTAAGATAACCATTTGTTTTAATTATGTCATATGCTTCTTTCAAATGTTTGGGGTTTCTGCTTACAATTATGCTCTTTACTGGTTCTGGCAAACCATGTTTAAATGAATTCAGAGCAATTCTTGCATTGCTTTCGCTAGTTACCTGTGGGAAACTATTCGCACTTAAATACAATGCATTCAAACGACACAACAACGTATTTAGTTGGTTATAAAAGTTTTCAATAGTCGAATCACATCGACATGCCCTAATCTCATCAATTAATTCATCAACCGAAAATCTCTCACCATGATTATTAATTAAGATTTGTTTAATGAGAGGCCAGGAATCAGCATTGCCATTAATTAGGAGTGATCTCCTTGCATTGCCTATAATTTTATCTTTAATATTGCCCATTAACAAAGTCTTATAATCCAACGGAAAAGATTCTAAAATAAGAACCATTGAATCAATCCTTTCCAAAAAATTAAGTAATGCATCTCTGTCCCCATCGTAGTTGGGTATGCTATTAATATTAGTAGTAATAAGTTTAAATTTAGAGTTAACGTCTAAGCTATCCATGTTTTTTTTTTTTTTTTTTTTTTTTTTTATAATACAATACTAGAATAAAGTAATAATAAAGTCTAACCTATCTGCTCTTAAGTATTTCACTGCATTTGTTGTTGCACTCCTTCCTCTGCTTAAGCTTTATACATATACGCGTACACTGATATCCAAGTCAAAGTGCTTGTTGTAGTAAGTTTCACTTAGCTGCTGTTTAGTTGACTTCCATTTGAACTTGACTTCATTTAACCTCGTTGTCGCAATACGCGAAATTTGAAAAAGGATTTGTTGTTGCAAATCAGTAGCTTCAAGCTCTTGTTGTAAAGGTCACTGATTTTGAGTAACCTTCATTTACCCTTGTCTTCAATTGATCTCTGTGATTAATATTTTTTGTCTCTCAGTCACCTTCACTTGACTTTATTGTTTTTGTTTTACGCTCACAAGCAGTTTGGCTGTTCTTTTTTTTTTTTTTTTTTTTTTTTTTAACGGCTTAAATGTTGTTTGTTTTTGTAATTATAACTACATTGATGTTAAATTGTTTTTGCATTTCCTTCTTCTGTTATTTGCACTTGTCACATGCTAAATTGTTTTTGCATAAGTCTTTTTCAAGGTGACCTCTACACAGGTTCTATTGTTTTGTTGTTATTTTATAAATTTTTTTTTTTCTTCGCTGTTTATTTGCTTTTGCATGTAGTCCTCTTTTACACTTGCTACGTTCAATTTTTCAAGGTGACCTTTAAATGTCTTTCATTTAAAGACCCATAGATGTATGTTTAAAAATAGTTTTTGTATATAAAACTGTTGAACTATGTATTTAATAAAACGTTTGTTTTTTTTTTTTTTTTTTTTTTTTTTTTTAAATCACATTAAGTTGATTTTCTAACTTAAAATTTAGGCACTAACATTTTTCACACCAGTGCTATTAAACTTTTTACAAGTTCTTGATTCTTCTCCTTTTAATTAAGTAGTATGTATGCAGCTTCTTTGCCGTAAACGTTTTTGCACAATAATAAGCTTTACGCCGTTCTTATTTTAAACTTTTTTCTTTTTTTTTTTGGTTCGAAATCGACTGCGCCAATCATAAAGTCATTAAGATCAACTTTATTCGTTCGTTTTATGTTACAAAACTCTTACTTATTTTTAACATTACATGGATCCAAGCTTAGAATCTAGGTTTACATTAAATAATAACAGAAATGTTAAAGAGGCAAAGGAGTAACTTACGCTAAAGAGATATAATTAAGAGTAAGTATTAGTTAACTATTAAGATAAATAAGAAGATTAATAAGAATATAATAAAGAGAAAGGATGGTGGGATAAGTCAGCATGTGACTATATGACCCATTGTAATGAGTAGCGTACTCATACAACATTGCTTTTGACAATCTTCAAAATTTGAACAAAAATTAAGTTGCTCCAAGATCGGTCGGGTTTAGACTCAAATGTGTGGAAATACATATATAATCACGACTACAAACTAAAAACTCGATTAAAGATGATGAAATTTTTGCAAAAAAAATTCATATGACGCATTGTTATGAGTAGCGTACTCATACAACATTGCTTTTGACAATCTTAAAAATTTGAACATAAATTAAGTTGCTCCAAAACCGGTCGGGTTTAGACTCAAATGTGTGGAAATACATATGTAATCACGTGTACAAAATAAAAACTCGATAAAAGATGATAAAATTTTTCCAAAAAAATCCATATGACCCATTGTTATGAGTAGCGTACTCATACAACATTGCTTTTGACAATATTAAAAATTTGAACAAAAATTAAGTTGCTCCAAAATCGGTCGGGCTTAGACTCAAATGTGTGGAAATACATATATAATCACGTGTACAAAATAAAAGCTCGATAAAAGATGATAAAATTTTTCCAAAAAAAATCCATATGACCCATTGTTATGAGTAGCGTACTCATACAACATTGCTATTGACAATCTTCCAAATTTGAACAAAAATTAAGTTGCTCCAAAACCGGTCGGGTTTAGACTCAAATGTGTGGAAATACATATGTAATCACGTGTACAAAATAAAAACTCGATAAAAGATGATAAAATTTTTCCAAAAAAAATCCATATGACCCATTGTTATGAGTAGCGTACTCATACGACATTGCTTTTGACAATCTTAAAAATTTGAACATAAATTAAGTTGCTCCAAAATCGGTCGGGTTTAGACACAAATGTGTGGAAATACATATATAATCACGACTACAAACTAAAAACTCGATTAAAGATGATGAAATTTTTTCAAAAAAAATTCATATGACGCATTGTTATGAGTAGCGTACTCATACAACATTGCTTTTGACAATCTTAAAAATTTGAACATAAATTGAGTTGCTCCAAAATCGGTCGGGTTTAGACTCAAATGTGTGGAAATACAAATATAATCACGTGTACAAAATAAAAACTCGATAAAAGATGATAAAATTTTTCCAAAAAAAATCCATATGACCCATTGTTATGAGTAGCGTACTCATACAACATTGCTATTGACAATCTTCCAAATTTGAACAAAAATTAAGTTGCTCCAAAACCGGTCGGGTTTAGACTCAAATATGTGGAAATACATATGTAATCACGTGTACAAAATAAAAACTCGATTCAAAATGATGAAATTTTTGCAAAAAAATCCATATGACCCATTGTTATGAGTAGCGTACTCATACAACATTGCTTTTGACAATATTAAAAATTTGAACAAAAATTAAGTTGCTCCAAAATCGGTCGGGCTTAGACTCAAATGTGTGGAAATACATATATAATCACGTGTACAAAATAAAAACTCGATTAAAGATGATGAAATTTTTGCAAAAACAATCCATATGACCCATTGTTATGAGTAGCGTACTCGTACAACATTGCTTTTGACAATCTTAAAAATTTGAACATAAATTAAGTTGCTCCAAAATCGGTCGGTTTTAGACTCAAATGTGTGGAAATACATATATAATCACGTGTACAAAATAAAAACTCGATAAAAGATGATAAAATTTTTCCAAAAAAAATTCATATGACCCATTGTTATGAGTAGCGTACTCATACAACATTGCTATTGACAATCTTCCAAATTTGAACAAAAATTAAGTTGCTCCAAAACCGGTCGGGTTTAGACTCAAATGTGTGGAAATACATATGTAATCACGTGTACAAAATAAAAACTCGATTCAAAATGATGAAATTTTTGCAAAAAAAATCCATATGACCCATTGTTATGAGTAGCGTACTCGTACAACATTGCTTTTGACAATCTTAAATATTTGCACTAAAATTAAGTTGCTCCAAAATCGGTCGGGTTTAGACTCAAATGTGTGGAAATACATATATAATCACTTGTACAAAATAAAAACTCGATTAAAGATGATGAAATTTTTGCAAAAAAATATATATGACCCATTGTTATGAGTAGCGTACTCATACAACATTGCTTTTGACAATCTTCAAAATTTGAACAAAAATTAAATTGCTCCAAAATCGGTCGGGTTTAGAATCAAATGTGTGGAAATACATACATATATAATCACTTGTACAAAATAAAAACTCGATTAAAGATGATGAAATTTTTGTAAAAAAAAATCCATAAGACCCATTGTTATGAGTAGCGTACTCATACAACATTGCTTTTGACAATCTTAAAAATTTGAACAAAAATTAAGTTGCTCCAAAATCGGTCGGGTTTAGACCCAAATGTGTGGAAATACATATATGTATAATCACGTGTACCAAATAAAAACTCGATTAAAGATGATGAAATTTTTGCAAAAAAAATCCATATGACCCATTGTTATGAGTAGCGTACTCATACAACATTGCTTTTGACAATCTTAAAAAATTGAGCAAAAACTAAGTTGCTCCAAAATCGGTCGGGTTTAGACTCAAATGTGTGGAAATACATATATAATCACGTGTACAAAATAAAAACTCGATTAAAGATGATGAAATTTTTGCAAAAAAAATCCATATGACCCATTGTTATGGGTAGCGTACTCATACAACATTGCTTAAAAATTTGCCCAAAAATTAAGTTGCTCCAAAATCGGTCGGGTTTAGACTCAAATGTGTGGAAATACATATATAATCACGAGTACAAACTAAAAACTCGATTAAAGATGATGAAATTTTTTCAAAAAAAATTCATATGACGCATTGTTATGAGTAGCGTACTCATACAACATTGCTTTTGACAATCTTCAAAATTTGAACAAAAATTAAGTTGCTCCAAAATCGGTCGGGTTTAGACTCAAATGTGTGGAAATACATATAAATCACTT
Source organism: Philophylla caesio (assembly GCA_963971545.1). Classification (NCBI taxonomy): domain Eukaryota; kingdom Metazoa; phylum Arthropoda; class Insecta; order Diptera; family Tephritidae; genus Philophylla; species Philophylla caesio. The sequence goes on from CAXASM010000036.1 coordinate 78,630, forward strand.
GTACAAAATAAAAACTCGATTCAAGATGATGAAATTTTTGCAAAAAAAATCCATATGACCGTAGCATACTCATACAACATTGCTTTTGACAATCTTCAAAATTTGAACAAAAATTAAGTTGCTCCAAACTCGGTCAGGTTTAGACACAAATGTGTGGAAATACATATATAATCACGTGTACAAAATAAAAACTCGATTAAAGATGATGAAATTTTTGCAAAAAAAATCCATATGACCCATTGTTATGAGTAGCGTACTCATAAAACATTGCTTTTGACAATCTTAAAAATTTTAACAAAAATTGAGTTGCTCCAAAATCGGTCGGGTTTAGACTCAAATGTGTGGAAATACATATATAATCACGTGTACAAAATAAAACTCGATTAAATATGATGCAATTTTTGCAAAAAAATCCATATGACCCATTGTTATGAGTAGCGTACTCATAAAACATTGCTTTTGACAATCTTAAAAATTTTAACAAAAATTAAGTTGCTCCAAAATCGGTCGGGTTTAGACTTAAATAAGTGCAAATACATGTATAATCACGTGTACAAAATAAAAACTCGATTAAAGATGATGAAATTTTTGCAAAAAAATCCATAAGACCCATTGTTATCAGTAGCGTACTCATACAACATTGCTTTTGACAATCTTAAAAATTTGAACAAAAATTAAGTTGCTCCAAAATCGGTCGGGTTTAGACTCAAATGTGTGGAAATACATATATATAATCACGTGTACCAAATAAAAACTCAATTAAAGATTATGAAATTTTTGCAAAAAAAATCCATATGACCCATTGTTATGAGTAGCGTACTCATACAACATTGCTTTTGACAATCTTCAAAATTTGAACAAAAATTAAGTTGCTCCAAAATCGGTCGGGTTTAGACTCAAATGTGTGGAAATACATATATAATCACGTGTACAAAATAAAAACTCGATTAAAGATGATGAAATTTTTGCAAAAAAAATCCATATGACCCATTGTTATGAGTAGCGTACTCATACAACATTGCTTTTGACAATCTTAAAAATTTTAACAAAAATTAAGTTGCTCCAAAATCGGTCGGGTTTAGACTTAAATAAGTGCAAATACATGTATAATCACGTGTACAAAATAAAAACTCGATTAAAGATGATGAAATTTTTGCAAAAAAATCCATAAGACCCATTGTTATGAGTAGCGTACTCATACAACATTGCTTTTGACAATCTTCAAAATTTGAACAAAAATTAAGTTGCTCCAAACTCGGTCAGGTTTAGACACAAATGTGTGGAAATACATATATAATCACGTGTACAAAATAAAACTCGATTAAATATGATGCAATTTTTGCAAAAAAATCCATATGACCCATTGTTATGAGTAGCGTACTCATAAAACATTGCTTTTGACAATCTTAAAAATTTTAACAAAAATTAAGTTGCTCCAAAATCGGTCGGGTTTAGACTTAAATAAGTGCAAATACATGTATAATCACGTGTACAAAATAAAAACTCGATTAAAGATGATGAAATTTTTGCAAAAAAATCCATAAGACCCATTGTTATGAGTAGCGTACTCATACAACATTGCTTTTGACAATCTTCAAAATTTGAACAAAAATTAAATTGCTCCAAAATCGGTCGGGTTTAGAATCAAATGTGTGGAAATACATACATATATAATCACTTGTACAAAATAAAAACTCGATTAAAGATGATGAAATTTTTGTAAAAAAAAATCCATAAGACCCATTGTTATGAGTAGCGTACTCATACAACATTGCTTTTGACAATCTTAAAAATTTGAACAAAAATTAAGTTGCTCCAAAATCGGTCGGGTTTAGACCCAAATGTGTGGAAATACATATATGTATAATCACGTGTACCAAATAAAAACTCGATTAAAGATGATGAAATTTTTGCAAAAAAAATCCATATGACCCATTGTTATGAGTAGCGTACTCATACAACATTGCTTTTGACAATCTTAAAAAATTGAGCAAAAACTAAGTTGCTCCAAAATCGGTCGGGTTTAGACTCAAATGTGTGGAAATACATATATAATCACGTGTACAAAATAAAAACTCGATTAAAGATGATGAAATTTTTGCAAAAAAAATCCATATGACCCATTGTTATGGGTAGCGTACTCATACAACATTGCTTAAAAATTTGCCCAAAAATTAAGTTGCTCCAAAATCGGTCGGGTTTAGACTCAAATGTGTGGAAATACATATATAATCACGAGTACAAACTAAAAACTCGATTAAAGATGATGAAATTTTTTCAAAAAAAATTCATATGACGCATTGTTATGAGTAGCGTACTCATACAACATTGCTTTTGACAATCTTCAAAATTTGAACAAAAATTAAGTTGCTCCAAAATCGGTCGGGTTTAGACTCAAATGTGTGGAAATACATATAAATCACTTGTACAAAATAAAAACTCGATTCAAGATGATGAAATTTTTGCAAAAAAAATCCATATGACCGTAGCATACTCATACAACATTGCTTTTGACAATCTTCAAAATTTGAACAAAAATTAAGTTGCTCCAAACTCGGTCAGGTTTAGACACAAATGTGTGGAAATACATATATAATCACGTGTACAAAATAAAAACTCGATTAAAGATGATGAAATTTTTGCAAAAAAAATCCATATGACCCATTGTTATGAGTAGCGTACTCATAAAACATTGCTTTTGACAATCTTAAAAATTTTAACAAAAATTGAGTTGCTCCAAAATCGGTCGGGTTTAGACTCAAATGTGTGGAAATACATATATAATCACGTGTACAAAATAAAACTCGATTAAATATGATGCAATTTTTGCAAAAAAATCCATATGACCCATTGTTATGAGTAGCGTACTCATAAAACATTGCTTTTGACAATCTTAAAAATTTTAACAAAAATTAAGTTGCTCCAAAATCGGTCGGGTTTAGACTTAAATAAGTGCAAATACATGTATAATCACGTGTACAAAATAAAAACTCGATTAAAGATGATGAAATTTTTGCAAAAAAATCCATAAGACCCATTGTTATCAGTAGCGTACTCATACAACATTGCTTTTGACAATCTTAAAAATTTGAACAAAAATTAAGTTGCTCCAAAATCGGTCGGGTTTAGACTCAAATGTGTGGAAATACATATATATAATCACGTGTACCAAATAAAAACTCAATTAAAGATTATGAAATTTTTGCAAAAAAAATCCATATGACCCATTGTTATGAGTAGCGTACTCATACAACATTGCTTTTGACAATCTTCAAAATTTGAACAAAAATTAAGTTGCTCCAAAATCGGTCGGGTTTAGACTCAAATGTGTGGAAATACATATATAATCACGTGTACAAAATAAAAACTCGATTAAAGATGATGAAATTTTTGCAAAAAAAATCCATATGACCCATTGTTATGAGTAGCGTACTCATACAACATTGCTTTTGACAATCTTAAAAATTTTAACAAAAATTAAGTTGCTCCAAAATCGGTCGGGTTTAGACTTAAATAAGTGCAAATACATGTATAATCACGTGTACAAAATAAAAACTCGATTAAAGATGATGAAATTTTTGCAAAAAAATCCATAAGACCCATTGTTATGAGTAGCGTACTCATACAACATTGCTTTTGACAATCTTCAAAATTTGAACAAAAATTAAGTTGCTCCAAACTCGGTCAGGTTTAGACACAAATGTGTGGAAATACATATATAATCACGTGTACAAAATAAAACTCGATTAAATATGATGCAATTTTTGCAAAAAAATCCATATGACCCATTGTTATGAGTAGCGTACTCATAAAACATTGCTTTTGACAATCTTAAAAATTTTAACAAAAATTAAGTTGCTCCAAAATCGGTCGGGTTTAGACTTAAATAAGTGCAAATACATGTATAATCACGTGTACAAAATAAAAACTCGATTAAAGATGATGAAATTTTTGCAAAAAAATCCATAAGACCCATTGTTATGAGTAGCGTACTCATACAACATTGCTTTTGACAATCTTCAAAATTTGAACAAAAATTAAATTGCTCCAAAATCGGTCGGGTTTAGAATCAAATGTGTGGAAATACATACATATATAATCACTTGTACAAAATAAAAACTCGATTAAAGATGATGAAATTTTTGTAAAAAAAAATCCATAAGACCCATTGTTATGAGTAGCGTACTCATACAACATTGCTTTTGACAATCTTAAAAATTTGAACAAAAATTAAGTTGCTCCAAAATCGGTCGGGTTTAGACCCAAATGTGTGGAAATACATATATGTATAATCACGTGTACCAAATAAAAACTCGATTAAAGATGATGAAATTTTTGCAAAAAAAATCCATATGACCCATTGTTATGAGTAGCGTACTCATACAACATTGCTTTTGACAATCTTAAAAAATTGAGCAAAAACTAAGTTGCTCCAAAATCGGTCGGGTTTAGACTCAAATGTGTGGAAATACATATATAATCACGTGTACAAAATAAAAACTCGATTAAAGATGATGAAATTTTTGCAAAAAAAATCCATATGACCCATTGTTATGGGTAGCGTACTCATACAACATTGCTTAAAAATTTGCCCAAAAATTAAGTTGCTCCAAAATCGGTCGGGTTTAGACTCAAATGTGTGGAAATACATATATAATCACGAGTACAAACTAAAAACTCGATTAAAGATGATGAAATTTTTTCAAAAAAAATTCATATGACGCATTGTTATGAGTAGCGTACTCATACAACATTGCTTTTGACAATCTTCAAAATTTGAACAAAAATTAAGTTGCTCCAAAATCGGTCGGGTTTAGACTCAAATGTGTGGAAATACATATAAATCACTTGTACAAAATAAAAACTCGATTCAAGATGATGAAATTTTTGCAAAAAAAATCCATATGACCGTAGCATACTCATACAACATTGCTTTTGACAATCTTCAAAATTTGAACAAAAATTAAGTTGCTCCAAACTCGGTCAGGTTTAGACACAAATGTGTGGAAATACATATATAATCACGTGTACAAAATAAAAACTCGATTAAAGATGATGAAATTTTTGCAAAAAAAATCCATATGACCCATTGTTATGAGTAGCGTACTCATAAAACATTGCTTTTGACAATCTTAAAAATTTTAACAAAAATTGAGTTGCTCCAAAATCGGTCGGGTTTAGACTCAAATGTGTGGAAATACATATATAATCACGTGTACAAAATAAAACTCGATTAAATATGATGCAATTTTTGCAAAAAAATCCATATGACCCATTGTTATGAGTAGCGTACTCATAAAACATTGCTTTTGACAATCTTAAAAATTTTAACAAAAATTAAGTTGCTCCAAAATCGGTCGGGTTTAGACTTAAATAAGTGCAAATACATGTATAATCACGTGTACAAAATAAAAACTCGATTAAAGATGATGAAATTTTTGCAAAAAAATCCATAAGACCCATTGTTATCAGTAGCGTACTCATACAACATTGCTTTTGACAATCTTAAAAATTTGAACAAAAATTAAGTTGCTCCAAAATCGGTCGGGTTTAGACTCAAATGTGTGGAAATACATATATATAATCACGTGTACCAAATAAAAACTCAATTAAAGATTATGAAATTTTTGCAAAAAAAATCCATATGACCCATTGTTATGAGTAGCGTACTCATACAACATTGCTTTTGACAATCTTAAAAATTTGAACAAAAATTAAGTTGCTCCAAAATCGGTCGGGTTTAGACTCAAATGTGTGGAAATACATATATAATCACGTGTACAAAATAAAAACTCGATTAAAGATGATGAAATTTTTGCAAAAAAAATCCATATGACCCATTGTTATGAGTAGCGTACTCATACAACATTGCTTAAAAATTTGCCCAAAAATTAAGTTGCTCCAAAATCGGTCGGGTTTAGACCCAAATGTGTGGAAATACATATATAATCACGAGTACAAACTAAAAACTCGATTAAAGATGATGAAATTTTTTCAAAAAAAATTCATATGACGCATTGTTATGAGTAGCGTACTCATACAACATTGCTTTTGACAATCTTCAAAATTTGAACAAAAATTAAGTTGCTCCAAAATCGGTCGGGTTTAGACTCAAATGTGTGGAAATACATATAAATCACTTGTACAAAATAAAAACTCGATTCAAGATGATGAAATTTTTGCAAAAAAAATCCATATGACCGTAGCATACTCATACAACATTGCTTTTGACAATCTTCAAAATTTGAACAAAAATTAAGTTGCTCCAAACTCGGTCAGGTTTAGACACAAATGTGTGGAAATACATATATAATCACGTGTACAAAATAAAAACTCGATTAAAGATGATGAAATTTTTGCAAAAAAAATCCATATGACCCATTGTTATGAGTAGCGTACTCATAAAACATTGCTTTTGACAATCTTAAAAATTTTAACAAAAATTGAGTTGCTCCAAAATCGGTCGGGTTTAGACTCAAATGTGTGGAAATACATATATAATCACGTGTACAAAATAAAACTCGATTAAATATGATGCAATTTTTGCAAAAAAATCCATATGACCCATTGTTATGAGTAGCGTACTCATAAAACATTGCTTTTGACAATCTTAAAAATTTTAACAAAAATTAAGTTGCTCCAAAATCGGTCGGGTTTAGACTTAAATAAGTGCAAATACATGTATAATCACGTGTACAAAATAAAAACTCGATTAAAGATGATGAAATTTTTGCAAAAAAATCCATAAGACCCATTGTTATCAGTAGCGTACTCATACAACATTGCTTTTGACAATCTTAAAAATTTGAACAAAAATTAAGTTGCTCCAAAATCGGTCGGGTTTAGACTCAAATGTGTGGAAATACATATATATAATCACGTGTACCAAATAAAAACTCAATTAAAGATTATGAAATTTTTGCAAAAAAAATCCATATGACCCATTGTTATGAGTAGCGTACTCATACAACATTGCTTTTGACAATCTTAAAAATTTGAACAAAAATTAAGTTGCTCCAAAATCGGTCGGGTTTAGACTCAAATGTGTGGAAATACATATATAATCACGTGTACAAAATAAAAACTCGATAAAAGATGATGAAATTTTTGCAAACAAAATCCATATGACCCATTGTTATGAGTAGCGTACTCATACAACATTGCTTAAAAATTTGCCCAAAAATTGTGTTGCTCCAAAATCGGTCGGGTTTAGACTCAAATGTGTGGAAATACATATATAATCACGAGTACAAACTAAAAACTCGATTAAAGATGATGAAATTTTTAAAAAAAAAATTCATATGACGCATTGTTATGAGTAGCGTACTCATACAACATTGCTTTTGACAATCTTCAAAATTTGAACAAAAATTAAGTTGCTCCAAAATCGGTCGGGTTTAGACTCAAATGTGTGGAAATACATATATAATCACGTGTACAAAATAAAAACTCGATTAAAGATGATGAAATTTTTGCAAAAAAAATTCACGTGACCCATGGTTATGAGTAGCGTACTCATACAACATTGCTTTTGACAATCTTCAAAATTTGAACAAAAATTAAGTTGCTCCAAAATCGGTCGGGTTTAGACTCAAATGTGTGGAAATACATATATAATCACTTGTACAAAATAAAAACTCGATTCAAGATGATGAAATTTTTGCAAAAAAAATCCATATGACCCATTGTTATGAGTAGCATACTCATACAACATTGCTTTTGACAATCTTCAAAATTTGAACAAAAATTAAGTTGCTCCAAAATCGGTCGGGTTTAGACTCAAATGTGTGGAAATACATATATAATCACGTGTACCAAATAAAAACTCGATTAAAGATGATGAAATTTTTGCAAAAAAAATCCATATGACCCATTGTTATGAGTAGCGTACTCATACAACATTGCTTTTGACAATCTTAAAAAATTGAACAAAAACTAAGTTGCTCCAAAATCGGTCGGGTTTAGACTCAAATGTGTGGAAATACATATATAATCACGTGTACAAAATAAAAACTCGATTAAAGATGATGAAATTTTTGCAAAAAAAATCCATATGACCCATTGTTATGAGTAGCGTACTCATACAACATTGCTTAAAAATTTGCCCAAAAATTAAGTTGCTCCAAAATCGGTCGGGTTTAGACTCAAATGTGTGGAAATACATATATAATCACGAGTACAAACTAAAAACTCGATTAAAGATGATGAAATTTTTTCAAAAAAAATTCATATGACGCATTGTTATGAGTAGCGTACTCATACAACATTGCTTTTGACAATCTTCAAAATTTGAACAAAAATTAAGTTGCTCCAAAATCGGTCGGGTTTAGACTCAAATGTGTGGAAATACATATAAATCACTTGAAGAATATAAAAACTCGATTCAAGATGATGAAATTTTTGCAAAAAAAATCCATATGACCGTAGCATACTCATACAACATTGCTTTTGACAATCTTCAAAATTTTAACAAAAATTAAGTTGCTCCAAAATCGGTCGGGTTTAGACTTAAATAAGTGCAAATACATATATAATCACGTGTACAAAATAAAAACTCGATTAAAGATGATGAAATTTTTGCAAAAAAATCCATATGACCCATTGTTATGAGTAGCGTACTCATAAAACATTGCTTTTGACAATCTTAAAAATTTGAACAAAAATTGAGTTGCTCCAAAATCGGTCGGGTGTAGACTCAAATGTGTGGAAATACATATATAATCACGTGTACAAAATAAAACTCGATTAAATATGATGCAATTTTTGCAAAAAAATCCATATGACCCATTGTTATGAGTAGCGTACTCATAAAACATTGCTTTTGACAATCTTAAAAATTTTAACAAAAATTAAGTTGCTCCAAAATCGGTCGGGTTTAGACTTAAATAAGTGCAAATACATATATAATCACGTGTACAAAATAAAAACTCGATTAAAGATGATGAAATTTTTGCAAAAAAATCCATAAGACCGATTGTTATCAGTAGCGTACTCATACAGCATTGCTTTTGACAATCTTAAAAATTTGAACAAAAATTAAGTTGCTCCAAAATCGGTCGGGTTTAGACTCAAATGTGTGGAAATACATATATAATCACGTGTACCAAATAAAAACTCGATTAAAGATGATGAAATTTTTGCAAAAAAAATCCATATGACCCATTGTTATGAGTAGCGTACTCATACAACATTGCTTTTGACAATCTTAAAAATTTGAACAAAAATTAAGTTGCTCCAAAATCGGTCGGGTTTAGACTCAAATGTGTGGAAATACATATATAATCACGTGTACAAAATAAAAACTCGATTAAAGATGATGAAATTTTTGCAAAAAAAATCCATATGACCCATTGTTATGAGTAGCGTACTCATACAACATTGCTTAAAAATTTGCCCAAAAATTGTGTTGCTCCAAAATCGGTCGGGTTTAGACTCAAATGTGTGGAAATACATATATAATCACGAGTACAAACTAAAAACTCGATTAAAGATGATGAAATTTTTTCAAAAAAAATTCATATGACCCATGGTTATGAGTAGCGTACTCATACAACATTGCTTTTGACAATCTTCAAAATTTGAACAAAAATTAAGTTGCTCCAAAATCGGTCGGGTTTAGACTCAAATGTGTGGAAATACATATATAATCACTTGTACAAAATAAAAACTCGATTCAAGATGATGAAATTTTTGCAAAAAAAATTCATATGACCCATGGTTATGAGTAGCGTACTCATACAACATTGCTTTTGACAATCTTAAAAATTTGAACAAAAATTAAGTTGCTCCAAAATCGGTCGGGTTTAGACTCAAATGTGTGGAAATACATATATAATCACGTGTACCAAATAAAAACTCGATTAAAGATGATGAAATTTTTGCAAAAAAAATTCATATGACCCATGGTTATGAGTAGCGTACTCATACAACATTGCTTTTGACAATCTTCAAAATTTGAACAAAAATTAAGTTGCTCCAAAATCGGTCGGGTTTAGACTCAAATGTGTGGAAATACATATATAATCACTTGTACAAAATAAAAACTCGATTCAAGATGATGAAATTTTTGCAAAAAAAATCCATATGACCCATTGTTATGAGTAGCATACTCATACAACATTGCTTTTGACAATCTTCAAAATTTTAACAAAAATTAAGTTGCTCCAAAATCGGTCAGGTTTAGACACAAATGTGTGGAAATACATATATAATCACGTGTACAAAATAAAAACTCGATTAAAGATGATGAAATTTTTGCAAAAAAAATCCATATGACCCATTGTTATGAGTTGCGTACCCATAAAACATTGCTTTTGACAATCTTAAAAATTTGAACAAAAATTAAGTTGCTCCAAAATCGGTCGGGTTTAGACTCAAATGTGTGGAAATACATATATAATCACTTGTACAAAATAAAAACTCAATTCAAGATGATGAAATTTTTGCAAAAAAAATCCATATGACCCATTGTTATGAGTAGCATACTCATACAACATTGCTTTTGACAATCTTCAAAATTTTAACAAAAATTAAGTTGCTCCAAAATCGGTCAGGTTTAGACACAAATGTGTGGAAATACATATATAATCACGTGTACAAAATAAAAACTCGATTAAAGATGATGAAATTTTTGCAAAAAAAATCCATATGACCCATTGTTATGAGTAGCATACTCATACAACATTGCTTTTGACAATCTTCAAAATTTTAACAAAAATTAAGTTGCTCCAAAATCGGTCAGGTTTAGACACAAATGTGTGGAAATACATATATAATCACGTGTACAAAATAAAAACTCGATTAAAGATGATGAAATTTTTGCAAAAAAAATCCATATGACCCATTGTTATGAGTTGCGTACCCATAAAACATTGCTTTTGACAATCTTAAAAATTTGAACAAAAATTAAGTTGCTCCAAAATCGGTCGGGTGTAGACTCAAATGTGTGGAAATACATATATAATCACGTGTACAAAATAAAACTCGATTAAATATGATGCAATTTTTGCAAAAAAATCCATATGACCCATTGTTATGAGTAGCGTACTCATAAAACATTGCTTTTGACAATCTTAAAAATTTTAACAAAAATTAAGTTGCTCCAAAATCGGTCGGGTTTAGACTTAAATAAGTGCAAATACATATATAATCACGTGTACAAAATAAAAACTCGATTAAAGATGATGAAATTTTTGCAAAAAAATCCATAAGACCCATTGTTATCAGTAGCGTACTCATACAACATTGCTTTTGACAATCTTAAAAATTTGCCCAAAAATTAAGTTGCTCCAAAATCGGTCGGGTTTAGACTCAAATGTGTGGAAATACATATATAATCACGTGTACCAAATAAAAACTCGATTA